>BQNB010109896.1:0-22659 GCA_026074375.1 Tanacetum coccineum
CCCCTCTTGATCATTTGACCAGATATGGGATCCAAAGGAGTCCCGGGTCTTTCTTTTTGTGTCGCGAGATCACTTAAATACTCGTAAAACTCAACTGTAAAATTTTTCCCAAAGTTAATTAGCATTTTTATTCACTTTAAAAATACTTTTCCATTAACCTAGAGTATTTACACGACATATTTTTCACTTTACACCTTTCAAAACTCATTTGGACATTAACGGACGTGTCAGACTCGTTTTTTGGCATTTCTCAAAATTCACGGGTCGAACCATCCGGAATACGAATAACACAATAATACCTTTCAAAAGGGATTATTAATCACAATAAATCTCAAATCATCACATATCTCATAAAATCACCACAGCCAACACGGTACAAAATCTGAATAAACTAACAAAAGTCAAATAGTCAAAGGACTATTAATGAAATATCCAGAATACAAAAAGGGCAAAGGTTACAGTTTTGGACTTACAAGAGGATCTGTGCTGCTTTCCCTTTTGACAAGCAACACAGGTTTGATCATTTTCAAAAAGTTTGGAAGGTAAACCTCTTACAAGATTTCCTTTATGGTTTTAAAATTTAAGTGACCTAGCCTTTTATGCCAAAGTTTAGATTCGTCAGATGTGGCTTTTTGCAAAAAGGCAAGTTAAGCCTCCTTTAGGAACTATGTTCTTTAAATCAACACTATACATATTGTTATTTCTAGGAACTCTAAGTAAAACTTGACTTTCATCAATTAACTTAAAGTTTGGAGATAAAACAATACATTCAGTGTCATTAAAAAGAACACTATTCTTTTTATCACATATTTGTGAGACGCTAAAGAGATTAAACTTTAACTCTCTCACAAAATACACATTTTCAAAATCTAGATTACGAGTTTTAATGGTACCTTTTCATGTGATTTTCCCTCCTTTGGGGTTCCCTCCAAAAGCAACATATCCTCCATCTATCTCTTCATAGTCTGTAAGATAGGACATGTTCCCTGTCATGTGCCTTGAGCATCCACTATCAATCATTCCTTGATCCTGTAAATCCATTTGTGGATTGCCCTGCACATTAGATAAGAAAACCAGTCTTTTGGGGACCCAAGCCATCACTGACTTGGATTTGCCTTGTGCATCAATATAATCAAACTTTCTTAGGGTGATTGATGCACTGTTGTGATTAGAAACATAGTCTAAAACTTTATGCTTTGGTTTCCAAACCCAACAAGCTGAGGCCTTAACAGCATTAAAATTATTTCCTTTAACAACATTAACTACTGCTTTTGGCCTAGCAGAATTAAATTTTTTACCCCTAACAGTATTAACTCTTTGATCAATATTATTATTTTTAAATGTTGTGTTCTTATGAATGGGCCTCTTAACAGTTGAATGTGCTTTTTTAGAAAGATATGACATTGGTCTAGCAGCATTCACTGTTGTTTTTGAGTGAGCAACATTAACTTGTCTAGCAGTATTAATTGATACTAAACCATACTTCATTAGTACTGCTCTTGGAACTAAGTTCTTTTTAGCACAGGGGTGAGTATTTTACAAAAGGCAAAAATTTTGATGTTCACCCTTTGAGCATTGTTCCAAACAGGTTTTACCATCCTTTATTTTTGAAACTGTTTTTGATGGTAATTGCAATTAGCTTGCAAATGATCAAAGCTTCCACACACATAACAGGCCTTATTAAACATCTCAAAATTGCTTCCTAGTCTTTGTGGACCATCATATTATTTCCTATTTTTTGGATTTGCCTTATGGACTGTTGTGTGTTTTTGCCTATGTTTCTCAGCTTGTTTAACAGTTTTCCTAGCAGTTTTCTCTTGTTGCTTAGGTTTGACAAACTCTATCTTAGCAATACTAGGCTTAACTTTTTTCTTCTCAGTTTTAGGCTGAGACACATTTTCTTCCTCGCTATTTAACACCCATTCTTTAAAATTGGGCATATCATTCTTTTAAAAACTATCTCTTTTTCAGACATTTCTTCATCGGACTTTCTATTTTCAACTACAAGCTTATTAACAAACTCATCTAAACCAGTAAAAGACAAATCAGGCGTTGGAGGCATGAAATTTCCTGTGTAGGGGGGTGGAACTGCATTATATTTTTCATAGCCTAAACCTTTCTTTTAGTTATCAACAATCTGACACTCTATGAGCTTGTTTAAACTTTCAGATGCATTTTCAAATTTATCTACATTAAATTGAATGCTATCTTTTTCTTTTTGAAGTTTTTCAAGCTTCTTCTTAAGCTTACCAATAGTTATTTCTCCTGCTTGAATTTCCCATTTTAAGCCATTAATTTTTTCTACATAAACAGACTCATTCTTTTTATAAAATTCAAGTTTTTCTTTCACTGATTCTAAACCTGTTTTATAACCTAAAACCATTAAACTAGATTTCTCTAAATCTCTTAATAGTTATCATTTGAGGATTTAATTATATAACAGTATTCCATACAAGCTAGAATGTGTTTATGTGGCGAAGAGGTTTCTGTCGTGTCTGTCGGATAATAAGTCTTAATTGGATGACCGCTCGTTGCCTGAGATCGCGAGAAAGAGATGCAGAGACGCTCGCGCCTCATGCCTAGTTATGTTTCATCGCAGGTGGACGAGAACGCTACCGGGTTAGAAATAAGAGATGTGTGTGTCACTGCTACGTTCTGTCTTAGTGTCGGATATACTTTAGCTGGAAAGATGGTGTCACCGCAACTCGCTAAGTTTAGCATATCATCTAAACACAAAGATGACTCAGTGTGAACGCCACTATGTGGCTACAATATGATGAATATATACTATATACTCTCGAGAATATTGATTGCGAATCTAAAACGTCTTGAGTATCTGTGTGTAGTGTGACGACGGATAGAGTTCATGAAATCAGATGTTGTCTCGCCTTATGATCCGCCTGAGTACGCTCATATGTGCTTATGCGGTGTAATCCTGAGATGTAGATGGTTTGGTTGTGACAACATATGAGGAGTGTGTTTCTGTGAGTACTGCTCGTGTGTCTCATCTGTCCTGTGCGGGGCTGCCTAAGGAATTACTATAGTATCTGTTGCACCTATGACTCTGTAGACTCGTCGCATAGTGCTTCACTAGTGTGGTTTGGACAAAACTGTTTCAGGCCTCGTTCTTGATATAGTGCTCTAGATGCGTGTGATGATAAGAAGATCAAGCCTGGTCTCCTGGTTTGGCATCTAGATCTATATATCACATGATTAATCTCTGCTTCACTCTATGCACATCGTATGTCATGGCTCTCGCGCGCACTCGTGCTAGATAATTAAGTGACTAGTAGCTTGGTGCATAATGGTGTGTTCTAAGTCTCTATCTCATTCCGATAACATAGTGTGTACGTAAGAAGATGGCGTCACTCGTTGGCAGTGTATTGTTCGTGCGCGTGAATCACTTCTGTACCAGTGAACGTGTGTAAAGCTTCTCGCGTAAGTGTTCTGCATGTGTATAGATGGTATACAGGTGTCTAAGTGTGTGTGGTTCGTGTCCGTTGAATGTCTGGTACCTTTGAGAGAAATGAAGAAAGATGTGGAGAATAGGTTTCTCGCGGTCACTTGAAGACTGTGTAAGCTCTAGACAGAGAGTATGAAGGCATACCCAAGTGATGTGTTGTAGGTCTGGTAATGGTCGAATCGTAAGAGCATAAGAGATAGATGGCAAACCCCTTTTCAGATAAAGATGAGAAGGTCTCCGCGACAGGTGAGGTTGCATTTCCATTAAGGAACGAGATAAGAATTGTGAATTAGATGATCTTCGCGCGCTCGGGTATTGAGCTTGATACTTGTGTTCGCGAGTGAACTCGTGTCGAGGGAGATGTTAGTCTTGAAGAGTCGAATTGGCTGTTGAGTACACGTTGTATTGTGAGCTGTCTCTGTTGTGAACGGAATACCAGTTTTCAAAAGGAAAAGGGAGTGTAAACTTCAGTGCGGCCTTTATCTTCAAATGAGAGAAATTTCTTGTGTTTGTACCATTCTCATTAACAAAGCTTCATATGTTTTCCAGGCTTATTTCGTTAGTTAGGAGTGGACAACGGTTACATTAGCTGGTATTATAATTCACTAGATCAAAAATGGCAATCGCATATGCAATTTTTAAAGGGGAGAATAGTAAATTAAATGTGATTAAAATGGTTTATCTTGGTCTTTGAATGTGTATAAAATGGTCAAATGTGAAAGTGTAGGGTGTTAAATCTGTAAGGTGTTAAATCTGTCTGTAGGGTGTTAAATCTGTCTGCTAGGAGATTAAGATAATCTAAAATGCCTTGGATCTTGCTTAATGTTAGATAGCGGCTGCATATTCTTGATGGCGGAATGTTAACCTACTGCATGGCGGTTTGGTGATCTGTTGGGCAGCGTCTTAGGCTAATTGTCCATGTCTTGGCCAATACGGATCAATAAACTCTTTAGGTCTATTCCAAAGGACATTTGTCTTGTGACTCTCATACAGGCTTAGTTACCTTGTCATGGAGCCTATCAGATAATCTCTAGACATCGACCAGGTTGACCAATTGCTTTAACCAATGCCAGTGACTCAAATGTGGAATATCTTATGCTAATTGAAATCAAGGGCATGTCAAATCAGGCGAACATCTTTATCTAACGTTGTATTATTATGTTTTGTTTGTCTATCTTGGTTGATATTCTTTAACAGATACGATGGCAGAAGAGAATATTCCTGCACCTGAACCTACAAGATGAGATGAGCAGATTGTACCTCGCTCTTAGTGGTTAATAATCGGGAAAAGCAACCTTCTTTTCAATGCTCAAAAGATTCAGAAGAACCCAATCTTTCAGATATCAGTGGACATCTGAGTATACCAACTTATTCAGAGCTTTTCCTTTGCCTCAGCGAATGTTCCTGAACTCTTACCTACAACACTCTAGATTTACAAATTGAAAATAGACGAAGATAACTGAGGTTTATAGAAGTCAAATTGAATGACTAATGGTTCGATCTAGTGCTGATCTTCTGAGAAAGGGCATAGCAGTTACTCTGTCATCCCAGCTCAACGTTTGAGGTTACCTCCTTGTCAGGACTTCTGGCAGGGACAACCCGACACCCCAGTTCTGAAATGCTGTGGGGGGAATGTCACTCCATTCTAATGTTGATCATGCAGAGCTGTTATGGGTAAAAGATATTTCTCAAGGGATTCCAGGGACTTTTCTCACACATAGCAAGTCACAAGCCAGTTCTGAAGGACCCAAGAAGAAGAAAGTAACTCCTCTCCTTCATTCATTATAGACCGGTTTTCCAAGTGATAATTCCTATACTTGGCAGCATGGAACCAACATCCATCGTCGGTCCTTGATTCTGATGTTCATCATACTGGAGATGATTTTATATCTAGAAATCTCAAGTTTGTCCTAAAGGTGAGACTGTTGAAGTGTTGGAATGCAATTCCCGATCCCACCTGGATTATTGAAGCCATTCAACAATCTCGTATTATCCCTAGTATCTGGAAATGGTTTGATGAGATACAATGAAAAACCCCTCAAGAAAGTGCATGCGTTTGCAACCTGCAACAAAAGCTTCTCCACCCAAAAAAGACCACTAACTATTACTCCGTCAAAACAATCCAAGCTCCAGTCATTGCTCCATCAAAGAAACCTTCCAAGCATAAGTATTTATAAGAAAATTAGGAAAAGGGAAAAGGACCGATTTCCAACCTTGTTGATGAAGATGATGAAGCTCAACAAGAATCTATTACTCAAGAAGAAGGTGATGATCCTGATCTCGATCTAGCTAAGAAGATGATTTTGGAAGCGCATCAAGAAAAGGGAGAAGGAGAAGGTGATGATGCTGACATGGAACGAGCTATCAAGCTTAGCTTGGATCCAGCCTTTCTGCCACAAGGTCAGGCACCAGTTGGGGGGGGGAGGGGTTTTGACGAGCAGGCGATCTTGTATCTAAAAAACAACTCCCAAACTGCCTGAAGTAGTGGGCAGGGAAAGGGCTTTGTAACGGATGAAACAAGAACAAGTAGCTCATTCCCTAATCGATTTGTCAAAGAATAAAAGAACTACGGATCAGTTTATCCTTGTTAGGCGTGATCAAGCTCCTCATGATTCGACAACTGGATCCTCTTCTCAACCTGAAGATGATACATAAGAGAAAGTGATCCATGAATCTTCATCAACATCTGATTCAGAACGAACATAAAGTGAAACAGAAGCCGCTGCTCCTAAAGGTGACAAAGATCAAGGTGAAGTTGATTCGTCTAGAGTAACATCAGGATGTATAGCATACTGTTAGTTACACAAGCACATGAGGCCTCTAGCTGAAAGCCTGCGCCCATGCAGACGGCCCAGGCTGATCCGACTCTGGAATAGTTAAGTGTTCTAGCTAGGACTCTTAAACCCGGTTTAGACCATGGATGATGAATTCCTCGCGAAGCCTACCCAAAGGTTCATGAAAACATTAGAAAGCTCATAACAGACGAATTGTCATCGAAAAGAAAATCCAGAAAGTTCATTCTGGTTCTTGTCTTCCATGAAAAATCTTGATGGACACTTATATACTTTAGGATCAATTTCTTTTATGACAAACCAATCCGAAGATGATCCGAGAAATCTAAAGTTTATAAGGGAGTCTGATCCACCATACCTGATCAAGTCATCAGACAGTAATGTCAAACTCCTCCAAGTAATTGCTCCCTTCACAAATGGCTCATCTACTAAGCCTTCGTACGGTCACTCCTCCACCAATCAACATGATGCTACAACAATACCACATTCTTCTCCCTGAAAATCACTACATTTATCGCCTTAGCTAAGAGTGAAAAGTTGGAAGAAAGAGATGTCTGAAGTAAGAAGACTGATCACTTGTGATGTTTGGCTTCAATTAAATCCCAGTTCTTTTGGTGTTGATAATATCTAGGAAACACTTGATGATTCTCTCTTAGATTCTTTGAACGAACCTGCAGATTTAATTGAGAAATACCTCTGTGTTGCCTGGCCCCAGGATCCTTCATTGCTTGAACAGTTAAAGATTGGATAAGGGAAAACCTTCTCTAAGATCTTCAGAAGTTGTAGAGGATCCTATCTTCTACATTTCAGTTGATATTTCAAGAACACAAACTTCGGTTTAGGGCTTTCACTGCATCAGCAAATTCCCTTCTATTACAATGCAGCTGTTCTGGAATCTCCAGACTCTTGGATGCAAAGACTGGGTTTTATAGCTTTTCAAAATGGGTTTACTCGAGTGTGATCACTTTTTGGCAAGGCCTTAGAGATCACTCTGCATGACAACATCGTCCTAAAACAGACTTAGCTTTGGAATAGGTAAATTATCAGCTTAACTAAAGTGAGAAGAAGCTGTTGCAAGATGAAGAGTCATGCTTCTCATTAAGAATTATGTCTAATTTGAACCGAGCCACACAAAGAAGACAGTCTGTATTGCTTTCAGAGATTTCCTTTATTGTGTCAAAGAAGAGGTCTTCTGATCTGTTCTAAGAAGCTCAGGGATAATTCAAACTCTTACTTCTGGTGAAAAGAGGCTGCTGACCTAATGAAAGCTCTTCTAAGGAAAGCAAGAAAATGAGCAGAGATACACCTGGAACTGGAGGCTCAAATGAAGGAATGGTAACATTATTTTGGGTTCTGATGAGTCCACAGTCTCTCTAGAAGCCTTAAGTGAAGGAACTGGATCCAAGCCGGGTTCCTGTGAGCGAAATGTAATTCGTTTAGTGGAAGCAGATGTGGTCACCCTTCAGGTAAACATTTTGACAGAGAGATAATGCTGGGATGATATTGAGAACACTAAGCATGAATCTGAAAAACTATATAAGTAAAAATGAACCAGGAAATACTACTATGGAAACCGAAAGGTTGAATCATGGTTACTGTTCCTATCCAACCAAGTTTTCTCATCTATTCTTTACATGATACTTCAGTATCGATCTCTCATCTCCTAACCAGTATTCCTCCCTGTCAAGAATCCATTCATTACAACTTTCACCACCAACTCCACACTACAGCAGAGCAGTTCAGTTCTGAAATGGTAAGTCACGGCTTCCTGATGCAAATCAGTTCAGGGACATGCGCCTTATTTGATGACTCCTGGATACATCAGTTCAGGACTCGTGCAATTCTCAGTTCTCCAACCACCATTTGTTCCACCATCAAGAAAGACTATGAGATCCTGTTGTAAACCATTGTTTAATGAGTACTATAATCTTCCACCATGATGTTATCCAGAATTCGGGTAGCTATTGTTACTTCAAGAGCATGTTGATCCGTTGGTTCTCCTTTATCAACTACCATTGTTAAGAATGAACAATCTACTAGTACTTCACCAACAAATCAGAAATTCAATTCAAGTCACTCATCAAGGTGTTGGAAGAATAAATCATGGACATCAAAATGCATAATAATAATGCACCCCTCCTTCTTTATATTTCTTCAAACTCTAGTTTTTGAAGAAATAATTGACAAGGGGTCTTTCATTAAATTTGCATCTCTTATTCAATGTTTAATACTATCACTAAGTTACAAAGAATCACCCATTGAAGAATGTTATTGGCGATCCTTCTCGACTGATTTCCATAATAAGTCAACTACAAGAACATGCCATTTGGTGCTATTTTGACGCAAATGACAATCCACTCATTCGGTGTGAAAGGTATGGTTGAGATCTTACTATCTCAAAGGATTAGTTTATAGGTTCTGAACAATTTTGTTCAGAACCCGTGCCTTAATTCATGGCTCCTGATCATAGCAGTTTAGGACCCGTGCTTCATGAAATGATGTCTGATCAAATCCGTTCAGACCTCACGCCCAATCGACAAGAGCCGTCTGTTGACAATATCTCCTCAGACCTCGTTTCAAATAAATACAAAAAGGCGTAGATTATGACATCTCTGGCCCCGTGGCCCCAAGGAAAAATGTTGTTTTCTATAGTAGACAAAACAGATTCGTCCCAAAAGGAGCTCGATATTTCTATTCGATCCTTTCTTTGAAGAATAATTCTTTGTATTTTATTCAATCATTTTCTTTTGAAGATATATCTCTCATTAAATGTTCATGATGAAGAAAGAAAACAAACAATGATCACGCAGCGAATGCATAGTGTGTGACAAGATGAATTTATCATCCTTTATGTACACCAGTACAAGACATTGCTGAGTTCTTCCTCATGCAATATTGATAATGAAAATATGCATTTCATTTCAAACCAACAGAGTCTTGAATCCAATGGACAAACGATCATCCATTTAGAACAAGTTATTGACAATCTACAATCCAGTGCAAACAAGACAACAGCTTTGCACAGATCCTGAAACTGTGTAATGTTCGGCACTACAGTGAGTACAGAGAACCAAAGAACAGTAGGAGCAATGGCTGACTTGCATAGATCGAAGCAATGCAGGATGAATTAACTAGTTCGACAGACCACAGGTCTGGGAACTCATTCTACAAACCATTTGGTCAAAAAAGTGATAAAGCTAAATAATGTGGTTATAGGAAAGAACAAAAAAAGAGGAGGAAAGTTCAGACTGTTATTGCGAAGAATAAGCAACTACTTGTAGTAAAGGCTATGCTCAGGCAGAGGGTATGATTCGTACGATCATTTGCTATAGTTTGCTTCGTTTGGAAGCAGGTTCGGATTTTCGGTTTTAGGCCTATGTTGCACACACAGTTCCTTCTCCAATCTACCAGATGGAAGTTAAAATGGAATTTTCTAAATGGTCCACTGAAGGAGGAGGTTTATTTTGCTCAGCCGGAAGGGTTCGTTGATCCTGAACATCCATAAAAAGTCTACCTTTTAAGGAAAGCTTTATACGGCTTGAAGCAGCCCAAGAGCCTTGGTTATGCTGAATTATCCGATTTCCTGATGTCAAAGGCTTTCTAAAGCATTTTTAGGACGTTGAGCATGCCGAATTCATGCATACTCGCAAATAGTACTTCTGGATGGGATACCATTTCCTAGGTGACAAATTGTAAGCAAGATGTATCAAAGAAACAATATTCACTGCAATATCTTCAATAGAGGCAAGTACGTGGACTATTATATACAAGTTGTGCACCAAGTAATGTGGCATGAGGACACAGCTTAAAGGTTTATGGCTTCAACGACAACAAAATTGTTGTACTACGATTCAAAGTCAGCCATAGCAATTCATGCAAAGCGTACAACACTCTCATACAAAGCACATCCATACTCGGTATCACTTCATAAAGGAATCAGGTTGAAATGATATTTTAAATTTATATTTTTGTCAGAAAACTGAAATACCAATTAGCTGATTAAGCGTATGAAAGCCTTCCTGAGGATCGTTTTTGTATCTTGTCAGAAGGATTGGCATGAGATGTTTTGACTCCAGCAGAATGGAAGAGGTTCTGACAAATGTATCTCAGCTTGATATTATCATCAAAATCATCTTGTAAATAAAAAAAATAAAAAAATAATTGCTTATGTCAACTTTCTGTTCGTAATCGGGGCTCATCGTAAAGGAAAATACACGTCTTCAGTGCATTTTTCCTTAGCAACGAAAAGAGAAGTCTTTTCGGTATTGAGTAACTCTAAACAAAATTCAAAGTTTGCTTATGCTCATGTCATGGCTTTGCAGTTATTTCTGACTACACCCGCTTTTCAAAATGAGGAACGCACATGTCGTCGAAAAGACAGCTGGGGGGGGTGTTCCAAGGGGACAATGGGTAATAATTTTTACTTCGGGCATGGATTATTTCACTATCCATGCATCATAAGATAAGTGTACGTTTAAGTTGCATTTATTGTCAAATTAGAGAGAAATCTTGTTTAATTGGGAAAAGTTGTCTTCACAATGAATTAATATTTTTAGTAATGTGAAAAGATTTCAAAGATAATTAGACCTCACAAACAATGTCTACAGATTCGTTAAATAGAAACGGGTCATTATTTGAGGGGGCGAGAAAAGTGTCAAATAATCTTCTTTTAATACGGTCCTTTCAAAATAAGTCAAGGATTAAACAGTGAAGTTTTTGATATGACAGATAACAATTTAAAGGGAGTTAATTCATATTAACTACATGTTCCTTAGATGTCATTTGCTTCAATCTTTAGGGACTTATATGCAATTGAAGACATAGTGAATTCAGTCTTTAAACTACATACGACTAATATTGCCAACGGCGTTATAAGTTGTTAAAAATACTTAGGTTGTTTCGGAAATTCTTTGTAGTTAAAAAAGCCTTGAAATGATTCTCTGGGGGCTAGATTTAAGTTTATTAATTCTGGGAACACGTATCTCAAGCATCGTGTGCATATAAGTTTTTTCTGATTCTGAGTATCGAATAACATCAAGGGTAGAGTAAATACACTAAAAGTACAACAACTTACACGTGAATAGAATTCCATAGCCTTATTAATTGTAGGCCATTCCGGGAAGACAAATGTCTTATCCGAAGAGAAAATCAGGTGTTTTATGTGTTACTTTCTCGGTGCGCTATTCCTACCATAGGAGAAGAGATATTTGTCATTTATGGTATGCATCAGTTGACGTTACCAGGGAATGTGTTGTCAGGAGATTGATTAGAGAGTGAGAAGATGGTTTACTGATTCATTATTGTCGTACTTAACAGTCAATCACAAGGTGTTTTAAAGGCAGTAGATATATTTGATCAAAGAGGGAATATTGGTATGATAAGTATGCTAAAGTCCTCTGATAGTCATGTATCCGATAGTAAAGAAAAGTGTACATTTGGGACTTGTTGTCTTAGGTGTTACAGTTGTCTACGGAGAGGATAAAGGAATAATTGAGATATCCAGGACTTAGTTGACCTTTGGTGTTTCCAATTATATCATCCACTATATGTTAAGACGCAATTAAGAACATCGGGGACTTAATTGACTTTGGTGTTACCGGTTTCAAATTAATTGTGTACTTCATTGATTTGGGCGTCAGGACTTCAAGGAATCTTAATGCAAATTGCAAGAAGTAGATAAAGTTATGACACCTAACTCAGCAAAGGATTGTTGATTCAAGGGAAGCTAAGACACTTCTCAAAAGGAGAGTATCGAGACGGACGACAGGACTGCTTACATGGACCAATGACTAAGTCATTTTCGGTGTTGAACATTTTGGGTCCTGTTCTCATACAATTCTTGTGAAATATATAATTGTGTATTTGCTAGACTTAATTAGGGTTATCTTAATAGTGGATTGAGTTCAAATTTCAAGAATTTTTAGAAAATTCGAAATCTTTCAAATTACAGTACTCAGCACTTGTGTGTAGAGAGAGAGGAGTGTGGCAAGATTGAAGGGGGTAGCAGTTAATATGTTCCAAAACTCGGCTTGTGAATAATTGGCCACACTTTCTCTGAAAGTTTAAACATATATTAAATCAATTGATATCCCAAATGTCAAATGATTGAAATTTTTGATAAGGAGAGAAAAAATGTGATTTAAAATATGTAATGTGATCATATTTACTCAAGAGTTTGCTCCACCAACATGTGCTAAACAGTTTCGAATACCGATGCACATGTTGAGGGGGAGCTTTTCTGAAAAAAAAAACCAATCGTACTAAACACTTTGATAGTTTTATCATAAGTACCTGATTGAGTTTTTCAACAGTGATTTTATGGCAAGGTGAACTGTACAAAGACTGACCTGTACTTTATGTTATCGAAAGTAATAAGGATGGTAAGGTTTAGGTACTGTTCCTATTGATCCTGCCAGACGGAGGGATCTACCAGGGGACTATTACTAGTTTGTGTAGAGTCTTAGGTATGATAAAAGGAGTAAATGTGAGGAAAAAGGAATAGTGCCGACTGAGATGGAGCTAGTACTTGAATAAACCCAACAAGGTTCTAGTCATGAAATCTTGTGAGCACTAAGGGGTTGAAGAATGAAAAGGAATTGTATGGATAATTGTGTGAAAAAGAAAGAAGCCCTCCATCACTTAGGCAGACACCGGGTCAATACATTATGCTGTTCAAAATCACTAAATATGATTGTGACATGAAGTGACATTGCACAAAACTCCCAAGCTACTCGAATCTCTCAAAAGATTTTATTTCAATCTCTCACGAGACTAACATGTAATCTACTAACTCACTCACTCCTTGAGTCAGGGGGGGTCGGTATGAAAAGGTTGGCTGTCAGCTACAGCCTCGGATCACTAATCAAAAATGCACTTTCGAGTCTAGAGCCAAGAGATCATCAATTAATCTCGTTAGGACAATTCCAATTTACTTGTTATTCACACACTGTGATTACAAGTTTTATCATAAGAGTCCTACGCATTATCCTTGTGATTTTGCCAGAACATCCGAGTGATACGTAAGTATTCACAGTGAAGATGGAAATCCTGCTTGAGCCAACTTCAAACAAGCTCATGGTAGGTGACTTGTGAGATCCTTAATGGATCAAACTTGTGAAAACTAGAAAACAACAACGGTGCGATTCTACATGAATCAAACTTGTTCCAGTATACGAATTGACGGTTTATTGGACTTGGAAAACCAAAATAAAACTTTTTCGTTGGTTACAAAAATCTTTTGCAAAGTATCGCCATCGATTGTTTTTACAAACCAATATTTCTCTTTATTTGCTAACTGTTTGTATTACTAGAACATTTAAAGATGGAGATGGAGATACCGGTTGTTCCAAACAAATCAAGTTCATAAAGTCGTGCTCATTCTAAACGATCATTCGATGATATCATGAAAGCTCAAGTATCTGTTATTAAAGCTTTCGCAACTTGAATATTCAAGCTTTCAAGATCAAAGAAAAGTGTGAAGCATATCATTCGAATGATACAGTTCACAGATGGCAAAAGATCACATGATGATGAATTAAAGATTATGATTGGATGATGATCTCAAAGAAGCTCAAGATCACATAACAAGTCAAGCTCTAAAGCTTAAAAGTCTAAAGTTCACTGTTCAGGATTTTCAGAAGATACGATCAATGAAATCAAAAGTTTACGAGCTTAATACATAAGACAATCTGAAGATTGAAGATCTTAAGTTTAGTATTTTCAGGGGTGACCTCCCTTAGGGGGAGATTGTTAGATATTAGAAAAAGACTCGGTCACCCCATGTATTTTACTGTTTAATATAGCTCGTAGTTTAATAGGTAAACGTATGACTTTCGGTATTGAACCGGGTACTAATACCCGGTGTATTGTAAGAACTATAATATCCTCTTCGACTTTGGAAGAGGTATGCATTCTATTCATTTCTACACACACTCTTTAGTGTTTGTTTTCCTTTTTTCTCTCTTAACTATCTCGCCTCTCTAACTTTCTCTCTCTTAGTTCTCTTTCGATCTATACATGTTGTTGTGAAATTCGGGAACTAAGTTGCTTTAAAATGGAAAGTTAGTGTTGCTGGTCCAGTTACTACTGCTGGTGAAGTAGTTACTACTGCTAATGTTGAAGTTACTACTGCCAATGCTCCAACAACAACTATTGATGAGTTGACTCTGGCTCAGACTCTAATAGAAATCAAAGCAGCTAAACCCAAAGCTGTTACATCTGCTGCTACAACAACTACAACTACAAGACCCAAGGCTAGAGGGGTTGTAGTTCAAGAGCCAAGTGAATTCAAAACAACATCATCATCTTTACAAGCATCACAACTTCCACAGGCTAAAGACAAAGGCAAGGCAAAAATGGTTGAGCCTGAAAAACCTTTGAAGAAGAAAGATCAAATTGCAATGGATGAAGAAGTTGCTAGAAATCTTGAAGCTCAACTACAAGCTGAATTGGAAGAAGAAGAGAGGATTTCAAGACTAAAGGAAGAAAAAGCCAACATAGCTTTACTTGAATCATGGGATAACACACAAGCTATGATGGATGCTGACTTTCAATTGGCTCAACAAATGCAAACAGAAGAACAAGAACAGTTGAGTATTGAAGAAAAGTCAAAATTGTTTGTAGAACTCTTGGAGAAGAGAAAGAAACACTTTGCAGCATTAAGAGCTCAAGAGAAAAGGAGCAAGCCACCAACTAAGGCACAAAAGAGAAATACAATGTCTACCTATTTGAAGAACATGGCTGGATACAAACACAATCAGCTAAAGAGCAAAAGTTATGATGAGATCCAGGAGATGTTTGATAAAGAGATGAAAAGGGTAAACACTTTTGTAGACATGAATACAAAGTTGGTAAAAATCAGTGAGACAAGAACAGAAGGAAGTTCTAAAAGAGCAGGGGATGAGCTTGAATCTGATAACTCAAAGAAGCAGAAGATAGATGAGCATGTAGAAGCTAAAAAAGATGATGATCAAGAGGAGGCAGAGATGAAAAAGCATATTGAGATAGTTAAAGATGATGAGGTAGCAATTGATGCTATACCTCTAGCCACCAAACCTCCAGTGATTGTTAAATACAAGATTGTCAAAGAAGGAAAGTTTGTATACTTTCAATTGATAAGAGCTAATGGAAGTTCAAAAAGATACTTATCAATGATCAAGATGCTCCAGAATATTGATAGAGAAGACTTGGAGACCCTCTGGAAGTTGGTTAAAGCTAAACATGGGAATACAAGGCCAGAGGAGGATTATGAAAGAGTGTTATGGGGTGATCTGAAAGTAATGTTTGAACCTGACATAAAAAGTGAAGTATGGAGAAATCTACAAGGATACAAAGTGACTATTTGGAAGCTGTTTGATACCTGTAGAGTGCACTTTGTGAGGTTTAAAAATCTACATATCTTTATGTTGGTTGAGAAAAGATATCCCCTTACACCAATAACAATCACAAACATGCTGAACAAAAAGCTTCAAGCTGACCATTGGAATGAGATGTGTTATCAACTACTCAAGCTCATGACAAAGCAGGAAAAGGGTCAATGAAGTGTTTGAATGCATTCTCCTGGTGATGGTGAAGACTTTTAATGAATGTTATTTGAAAAAGGTTTTTATGACATACGTTTTCCACAGCCTCAAATCTATACAATCAGTATAGATCGTGTTTTACCACAAGTAACTAGGATAATAGGAAACCTTAAATTACCTTGGGCAACCACACAGAACTAGACGTCTACATTGATCCAGTGTACACACACATGTTTTACTAGATACTAAAAACAACGTGGTTAATGATCTCTTTATATAGAGAGATCAGACTTACAAAGGGAAGTTAACATAAAGATATAAACAGTAAATCATTTAAAACATTAAGAAATAACTTCTGTCGCTTTAATCTTATTAAGAGAATCTTCCAAATCTTCCCTCTTTTTATATCTTTAGACCAAATCACCCATAATTCCTCCACCAGCATGTAGAATTCCTTTAATGACGATTTGATCCATTTGTTTCATTACTTGTTTCTTTTGTCTCATCAAATCTATAATTCCCAACAAGCTTCAAACTGATCATCGGAATGAGATATGCTATCAACTACTCAAGCTCATGAAAAAGCAGGAAAAGGGTCAATGAAGTGTTTGAATACATCCTCCTGATAGTGATGAAGACTTTTAATGAAGAAACATGAAGATTCAAAAGATAAACATCAAAGCTTTAGGGGGAGATGGTTTAGATTTAAAAGAACTTCAAGATGATCTTAAGTTATCTATTGCTCAGGTATATATTAGTGATGTCAACATAACATAGAGCTGAGCTGGTAAGTACTAATGAAAATAATGCTAAGATAGATAAGTAATTGTAGTGTTAAATTTACAACTTGATAGTATAATATACTGTTAGCATAAAGTTACTGCTGCTAATAGAAGTTAAGACTGCTCAGAGATGAAGACTGAAAATATACTAAGTAGTTACTACTACTAGTACAAAAGTTAGTACTGCTAGTGTATGTTAATACCAGAGAGTAAACTTCTAAGCGTGTTAAAACTGATGTGCTCAATTATAACTGTTGAGTGATTACTACTGTTGGAAGGATTATGCCGATAAGATGGAGATTAAAGATTGACTTTGAAACCAAGAATACTTACAAGATACAGTATTAAGGTTATTTGTACAAAGATATGTATAACTTTTTAAGAGATTACGTTTGTTTATAGAAAAGATCATGATAAGTTAGGAAAATATTGTAAGCCTTGTAGGACTCCTTGGTGTATAAAAGGAGATCCTAGGTCATAATGTTAGGTGTACATCTTTAATATTCGTAGCTTCAAGGTTATTTTGTAACCCTATCACTATTCAGAGTGATCGTTTCATATTGAGGCTGAAAGTTTAGTAAAAGTTTGTTTACTGTTTTATTGTTCTTCTTAGTATTGCAAACTAGTTTCCGCATAGTTTGTGATATTCTCAATCTTAGTTTCTACTATAGTTGTTTTGGATCTATCCAACACAACTAAGCTTTAACAAGCTAAGTAAGATCTGTTCAAAAGGGACCAACAAGAGATATAAGGAAAAATAAACATTTTGCAAAAGATAAGACAACTGAATCTGAATACTGCTAAAAAATTTAGCTTTTAAATGATGAAATTTCAAACCTTAAATCTTAAGCTTGTCAAAATGATAAGACATTCGCCAGGGAAAATGGAAAGTATGATGAGTTTGTCCAACCGCTTTTAAATAGGAAAAATGAACTTGAAAAGAAACATCAAGAGTTTTTGAAACAAATAAACGATCTTGATAACAAACTTCGAAAAGCATGACAGACTGATCAGACTCTTCGCATGTTGCTTCCAAAAGAAGTCAATGTTAAAACGGGAAAACAAGGCATTAGCTTTGAGAACCAAAATGATGTTGAAAATCCAAGTTTATTGAACAAAGCCAAGGAGTTAGTCCCAAGCTTGTACAACATTGATAAAATGGGAAAAGAATTCCTTTCTAATCATAAGATCATTTCTAAAGAAGAATTAAAATGTGAAACTGAAAAACGTTTAAAAGTAAAACAAAGAAAATCTCCACTCTCGTATCATGGCTTTGTTTATGGTAAGACTCAATTTGAAGAACCACCAAAAGTTCCTTTGAAAAGAAGAAATGTTAATTTGATAAAATATTTGGAACAAGCTCAACTGAGTAATTATGATCCAACACTTTGGAAAAGTCTTCCAATGAATTAAATATTTTTGCTATGTCAAACATGCAATGTTTAATTTTGAAAAACAAATGATTTCAAAGCTAGAACTTAGAGGTAATGAATTTGTCACTACTTTGAGTTTTGAACAGAGTTATGAACAAAATATCAATAGGATAGCTAGAAATCGATTGTTTAAAGAATTTGGACCTTTAGTTAAAGACGTCAATCTTCAACTAAATTGCTTTGAAAAGGGTCTTGTCAAAGAAATGAAAAATGATTTAAAATATGTGACGTCTCTTGAAGACGAGTTTGATGAAACGTGCTTAATTTTGCTCAGCAAGATTTTTTCAAAACCCAGTTTGAGTCAGTCAAATCTGAGTCACATAGCCATGTGTATGAGAATGAGATTTTTGAACAAAATTCTTCTTTGGAAAATGAAAACCGTTGTCTCAAAAAGACCATAGATGAACTTTCAAAACAAGTTGCCGATGTCAAAGAAGAAATGACAAAACGATGTGCCTAGTATGAAAAGGATTTTGCAAAACTGGAGGCACATTGCATTTCTCTTGAACTTAAATCTAAAAACAAATCTTCGACATCCGTGCAAAATGGTCAGGTTTAAAGTAATAAGAGTGATGAAGCCAAAATCAAGTTTGACACTGAAGATCTTGAAACAATAAACATCGAGTTGGAATATAGTGTCGCTTCATTACTAAAAGAAAATGAACACTTGAAAACGATTTACCAAAACCTGTTTGATTCAATTAAACGTTCACGAGTTCAGACAAAAAGTTCAAACGTTTCTCAAAACGAAGCAGAAAATTTAAAGTCTCAGTTGTCTGAATTTGCGGATAAAAAGTTTGATAAAGTTTTTCAAAAGATTGAATCAATGAAAAAGAAAATTTTTGACTCTCATACCTCAAATGATTTCCTTCAAAAATCTTTGTATGATTCTGATCCCTCAAATGTTGAATTAGAATCGGGAGAGAAAATGATTATTTTCGGAAATGAAACATCAAGTTTTAAAATAAAGATTAAGGAGCTCGAAATGATTTTAGCTCAACAAACAAAAGATTTTGAGGATGCCAAAGTAGATTTTTCAATGAAAATGGACAAGTTCGAAGCGTATTTTGAAAAACTTGAAAATACAAGAGTTGTCTTTGAACGACAATTGGATCGTAAGATTCAAGATTCTAACGCCAAAAAAGAACAGTTTTTGAAACAAATTGTTTCTTTAGAATCAAAGTTGGCATCACAAGATCTTATTTCAAATCAAAAGGAATATAACGATTTGAGTATTTCATTCAATGCCCTAAAAGCAAAGTTTGATGCTCTTAACCGGGACAAAGGAAAATCTCTAGTTTCAAACTTTTAAAAACCAAAAGTAAGTGTTTCAAAGAAGATTTGCATGGGTGAATCTTCAAATTCATTTCCAAAAAAGGTGTCTCAGTTTACAACCTATTCTTTGCAAAAAGATAGAAAATTTTCTAAGAAACCTCAAGTTTTTAAAGCATCGACTCCTCAAAAGGTTTTAAACTCAAGTGATTCAAGTAAGAACAAACAGTTTCTTAAAACTCCAAACTCTCGCTTTTACACCGGTAAAGCAAGTTTGGAGACCAAAGAAAAGTCATTCAAAACCTTTTAAATACTCAAAATTAGAAATGCTATCGTTATAAAACAAGAATGACTCTGCTTTAAAAATTCCAAACAGTGGAAGATTTTCATTCATTTCAAAAATGAATTCTAAAAATGAAACACCAGGTTTCAATAATATATGGAAATCTTCTTCTTCGTCAAGATTTAAAACTGTACAAGAAAATCAAAGTTTTTATAATCAATGGAAAAACAAAAGGAATTTTAAATCTTCGTTGATTTCACGAGCATTATTTCCAAAAAGAAACACCGGTTTTTAGTCCTCGTTGGAATTCAACTTCTAATTTGTTAAAATAATGGCTTCTGGATATTTCAGTTCAGGACTCGCGCTTCAAAATATTGGCTTGTTATTAAATGACAGATAATAACCCGGTTTTCAAATAAAAAGGAAGTGTACGTTTCAATGCGCTTTACTTTTAACAGAAGAGAAATCTTCTTGTTTTGAGAAAAATTTATTCAAAAATTTTCAAAAGGATTTTCAAAATTTTGCTCATTAAAAGGACTTGTGTACTCATCAGTGCACAACTTGATTTTACAAATAAAAGGGAAGTGTACGCTTCAGTGCGCTTTACCTTCAAAAGAAGAGAAATATTCTTGTTTTCGAGCATAATTATCAAAAACTTTTTACAAGTTTGCTCAAAACATTTGACTTCTAAGTATTTCTACTTAGAACTCGGACCTCAAAGAAAGGAAAGTGTACATTTATCCTCAAAACGGGAAGCTTACAACTTCTCGGACTTGAGCTAATTCATTAAGAAATTCAAAATCTTGAGCTCAAGTAAAAAATTTAAAATTGTTGAACACAATTTTTCAATAGTTTATCAAAAAGATTTTTTCTAAATCTTTTAAAATTATGTGTTCAACACTTCCTTCCTCACTAAATTTTTCAAACTATATGCAAATTTTGAGGGGGAGCAAGAGAAAAATGTTCCAATAATAATAATAATAATAATCATGTGAATATTACTATTTTCTCCCATGTATTTTCAAATCTCAAATAGCTATTTTACTCCATTGATATAAAAAAAACATCATATGGTATGCTATTTTTGAGGGGGAGAAAATTGGAGTAAAATGTGATCGTCTTTGACTCAAGTGCGTAACTAATTCCTACTTGTGCAAAACTCTTTCATTTATGATGCACATGTGTAGGGGGAGCAGTTCTTAAAAGATGAAACTTTCAAAGTGTAAAAAGTTTTGATTAGTCTATCAACCACTTTGATTAATTTTCAAATGGTTTCTATAGTTTCGATCTCAATACCCAACAACTAACAATTTCACGACGATGATGAAGTTATAAGGTGGTTAGGTTAGGTATTAGTACTATGATCCAACCAGAGCCCGAGGGATCTACCCAAAGACATTCCATTAGAGAGATTAGAAGTCCTTAGGTAAGATGGAGTTGAATGAGAATATGAGAAAAATGTTGACTAAGGCACGAGTTATGACTGGAACAGTCACAACATGGTGATAGTAATGATATCTTGGTAAACATTGAAGGGGTCGAAGAATGAAAAAGAAATGTTATGATAAAGGGTGTAAAGAAAGAAGCCCTCCATTAACATTAGGCAGAAACCGGATCAATACATAATCTATCGAATATCGCAAAGATGATATTTGGTATTGAAGACAAGACATCATGGACCTAGTGATGCAATGCATAACCCTTCCCAGCCACTCAAGTTTTTCTCAAAAGAATCTTGTTTCATTTCTCAAGGAGATAAACATGTTATCTATCGACTTTCACTCCGAGGTAGTTGATATTGAAAAGGTGGCAGTCAGCTCCAGCCTCCGCTCACTACAACCAAAACGCATTGATTGAGTCTAGAGCCAAGAGAGATCAAATTACAAATCTCGTTAGGACACAATTCTAAAACACACTTATTGTTCACAATAAAGAACACAAGTTTTAATAAAGAGTCCTACGCATTATCATCAAATCTTTCCAAAACATTCAGAGTGATACTCTTTAGTATTTCACAGCGACGAATGAAAATCCTTCCAGTGTCAACATGAAACATCACTGCGGTAGGTGACTTGTGATATTCTCTACGAATCAAACTTGTGTTAACTGGAAATCCAATGTGATCCAGTATATGAATTGACGACTCAATCATTGAAATAGTAATTCAGTGATTCACTTTTATCGTGTTGTCTGCTTTGAGACATTCCAGTAATGAGAACAAGCTAGTACAGCTAGAAATCCCATCAAAGAGGTTCTTTGAATCTACCTGATCACATGTATAATATTTATACTATAAAACAGGAAATCGGAGGTTATCACAACCGACCTTCGACGAATTATAAAGCCATGTTCGTCCATATATGTTATTATTGCTATCATTTAGATACATGTACTTATGACGGTGTTCTCCTCCGTTCCAGCTGTCGTTAAATTCATAACCACATACTCATACTTAAAGATTTAAAGATTTAATCAAAGATGAAAGCTCAGAACAAACAAAGATACACTTTCGCAACTCTGATAATTAAAGAACTCCTTCAAAGTCATCAAGATTATGATCAAGTCAAAAGGTCTACATTGAGGGAGATTATTAGCTTTCAAGACAAGTATGAGTATGTTAGTCCAATGCATCAAGCTTATTCTTAGAAGACAAATCAAGATGCATTCAAGGTAAGTAATGATGAAAGATCCCAAGACTTAAGATAAAGACAAAGAAAAGATCAAGATTACAAGAACATGAATAGACCAAAGTAATTAGCACAACTATTACACAAGAAAGACTCAAGATTAAGACAAAAAGCATCAAAGATCAAAGATCAATGTCACAAAGAGAGATCTCTATGATCACTCCTTAGGGGGAGATTGTTAGGAATTCAGAAAGTGTTGATCATTAATAAGATCTCAACGATCGTCCCTTAAGGGGAAATTGTTAGGAATTCAGTTTTAGTGAAGTGACAATCATTATCGATCTCACAAGTCTTGTAATAGTTAGATAATATTAAGCGTGTAATAGTGAGTCCAATAGGCTAGTATTGTTAGGCTAAAGCATGTAACAGTCCAAGACCCGACCCATGGAAGCCCAAGTAAGGCCCAACCCAAGTCTTGGAGGCTAT
>BQNB010109897.1:0-22659 GCA_026074375.1 Tanacetum coccineum
TATAACAACAGTTACCATACCAGCATTAAGGCTGCTCTGTTTGAGGCATTGTATGGGCGCAAGTGTCGATCACCCATCTGGCCCAGAGATCATCCACAAGACAACCGGGGAAAGCTGAACCCTCGTTATATTGGACCTTTTAAGATCATTACCAAAGTAGGAACCGTTGCCTATCGTCTAGAACTTCCAGAGAAGTTGAGTAGAGTTCATAGTACGTTTCACGTCTCAAAATTAAAGAAATGCATGGCTGATGAACCGCTTGCTATACCATTAGATGAAATCCAAGGGGACGACAAACTGAACTTCATCGAAGAACCCGTCGAGATTATGGACCGTGAGGTCAAGCGTCTGAAGCAGAGTCGTATTCCGATTGTCAAAGTATGCTGGAACTCCAAGAGAGGTCTTGAGTTTACCTGGGAGCGTGAAGACCAAATGCAAAAGAAATACCCGCACCTTTTCACCAACTCTGCACCCGCCGCAGGGGTTGCGTCCTAAGATTTGAGGACAAAGCTTCTTTAACGAGGAAAGAATGTCACAACCCGAGAATTTCCGTTTAATAAATTAGCCGTTTCCATTTAGAAATTTGAATTTTTAAATGTTTCGTTTAGCTTTACCGTTTAACCGGGAAGTTGTTTCGTTATTATTTGAGAATTGTCACCAGGAGCGAACCGGGACACCAATCGTTGTAGTATTTTGGAAATAGCCGCGTTTTTTTGTTTTAAAGCAATATCTAAAATTTTATAATTTTTCGTGTTGCCGTTACTCGATTCGTTATTTACGTGTTACGTGTTTTAATTTATTCATATGTGAATGCATACAAGACCTTTGGAAATTAATTCATAAGTGAGCACTAGCTTTCCTAGAATGTTGGTAGCTATTTGGTCCCCCCTCCCTTGGTCTCTTATAACCGGATATGTATACATGTGTATACATTGAATTCAAATTTTGATAATAACTCTAGACAAGCTTGCAAGTTTTAAGGTTAAGGACATGTACACACTATCATTTGATTGACGGATCATTTTGGTCCCCCTTTCTTGTCCCCCTAGCCACGGCACACACTAGTGTGTTTGTGTGTAAGATATTTTTCTTGTTAAGATATATCCTTCTCATTTTCATTCATTATCTTCACACACAAAATCATTTTTCTTGCTCCTTTTCTCTCTAAACCCACGAACCAACACAACACCTACAAAATCCTTACATTTTTTTCATCTTTGATCATTTACATTTGAAGACAAGTTGAAGGTTTGATCATCTAAGATTATATTGTTCGGTTGATTGTTAATTTCTATCGGTATATATTTAAAAGAACAACTTTCTGGGTGTATTTTTTTATTTCTAATCATCTTTCGTCGTGTTTCTTTGTAGGTCGTCTCTACTTTTTCATAAATAAATTGTACTTTTGCATACCGTATGAGTCCTTTCCGAACAAGGTGTACAAAGCGGATCGTTATGAAAACCATTATCTATTTTTCTATAAAACTACAAGTCTCAAAGTTTAATCTTTTGTTTATAAATGGAAGAACATAAAAAGTAGTTGTACTTTTCCGTTTAAAAGTTTGTTGTGACTATTTTGATATATATATTATTAGTATTACAGTTACGTTATTTATTTAAGATTTATCGTATATTAAGTTTAAATATTGTTGGCGAAGAGAATAAGTTTAGATGTTTGGATGTTGAAGCGTAAATTGAATGTCGAAGAGGTTTAGGTTTAGAACGGATTTGTTGCGATATTTGAGGTGTTGTCGAAAATAGATCGGATATGCTTTCGAGTCAATAAAAGATGTACTTTTGTAGAACGGATATTTTCACGAGTCGAGGTTGATAAAAATGGAAAGTCATATTTTTTTAGAAAGGTCTGCCGAGAATTTCATAAACTTTTATAAAAACGTCGAAAATATACTTTTATTATCAAACTTATGATAAAATGTAGACAAACGTAAGTGTCGAGTTTATGTCCAACATTTTTAGTTATTTGAGTTCCAACGTTGATTCGGACACTAAAAGATAACGAAATGCATAAAAGACATAATACCTAAGAGACAAATTACACTAAGAAGACAAATACACAAAAAAGACAAAAACACTAAAGACGAAATACGACTAAAAGATCTGAAATACACTAAAAAACAAAAAGCACTTAAAAACGAAATAACACTAAAAGACAAAATATACTAACAGACCAAATTCTTAAAAGACAAAATACACCTAAAAGAACGAAATATATTTCAAAGATGTATTCAAAACCGTCCAGACTTGTCAAAACCTAATAACTTTCGAAAGTACGAATTATAAAAAAGGGATACGCCGAGTACTACTCGTGCCTCTGGATGATCCAGTTTCTTACGTTAAAGTTATTCGTTTACATCATTCTTAAACGACGACTATATGATAGGTTTTGTCGCTAGAACGGCCAGAAGATACATTTTCACTTGATTGATTCCTTTTGATTACCAATACCCGTATAAGTGAAGTTCCTAGCCCCACTCTTTTACTCGTTTTGACAATGTTTTATAACTTGGGTGAGAAACAATGATGTTTTTAAAACTAACACAAGTACTTACGTGAATTTTCCCTGTTTACTTTGTCAAAGTAGCCATTAAGACCACATACCTGCCACGAACTATCATGAACTGTCAATCTCTTGACTGGAGGACCGGTCGAGGGAGGCGAATGAATAAATAGATCTATTGGGACCTAATTATCCATATCACGGGTGAGTGAGCGCTCACTAACCCACAAAGGGGCCGCCCGATAAACGATATATGTCATAGTCGTACGGTTAGTGATTTGTCTTTGGTCGACACCTGGAAGGGCAAACAAATACTTATAGCAATGTACATGCTATCTTGCGTAATTAGCTTCAGTGTCATGAGCTTAGTGCAACGTAAATACTTTTTATGTGAAGTTGTATCTGTTATAACTGTCGCATACGTTTTGATATCTTGTGGTCCACTATAACAACGTTTGAACTAAACCTATGAATTCACTCAACTTTATGTTGACGTTTTAAGCATGTTTTTCTCAGGTGTTATATCATGGATTGTTGTTGCATGACTTGTGTAAAAGTCTATTTGCCTGTACTGTTTTACCAGAAGATTACTATGTCCTTTCAATAATCCGTTGTTGAACTTATTTAGCTTTCGCATTTAACTTTGAATCTTTTTAAATTTAATCGATGTATAAACTTAATTATTAAAATTTAAAAACTTTAACAACGGTGTTTATTTTCAAATCGTTAAACCCTTAGAGTCGTTCTTTATGTTTTGTACTTCAGATGCTACAAATAAAGTCACCCCCCGGACACGTATTCCATCCAGGCCCCGTTTGAGGTGTGACACTTTTGTTTCTCTAGTAGTAGGTTTTTTAGCGTGGTATATGTTGTATTTTTGTTTATACAGGTTATGCTAACTGGAAAAGCTGAGAAAGAGCTTAGGTAAGTTTTCCTCGAAGCTTTGAGATCTCAAAATCTTGGGAATTGATGTTCCAGACTTAATTACGGCGTAAGGATACTCCCATTGCTACGCCGTAACTGGAACGGGGTTAAAAAGTCAAATATCTATTTTTCTCACTTATGGCGCATGGGATAACCATCCTTATAATGCCATAATAACCACTAACCCACAAAATAATATTATGCTTACCTTTTATAACGATTTACAAAAATATTTCCAAGCTTTGTACATTGTTTTTGAATTTGTAGATGTGTTCCCTAGACACCCTCACGAGACTATAACTCGTTCACATGGGATACCGATGGGTTTAAAGGCTTGTTTCATACGCTAAATGTAATTGTGATTCCTACGAAAGTGAGTTAGGATTATTTTTTCTTCTATTTTGTTTTTATGTTTGTACGTATTGTGTTATCTTGCTTATATCCGGATTAATGCTTTTTGGTATTAGTGTTATTGTATTATACATTGATAGCGTATCAATACTTTTTTTCTTAAATCCGCATTTTTTATTTAATTTTTTAAATCGCTAAATTTATTATATCCTAAATCGCTAAAAAAATTGATTTCTAAATCCGCAAACTTATATTTAAAAACCAAAACACTAATTTAACTAGAAAATTTTTAACGACTTTTTTGATTTATCTTAAGTCTATAACACTTTATTAATATTAAAAAATCAAAACTTTATAGTTTTTGAACAACTTTTAAATCACATAGTTTTTGATTTTTATGAACAAAGAAATCAAAAAACGTTTGAAACCTTAAAAAAAACAAACGAAATAAGCTTTAAAAAAAAAAAGCACCGCACAATCATTAACTCCACCTGAGAGCATTGATGCCAATTGTTATTCCAAATGTAATTAAGCATTCACAACACAAAAACAAAAATAAGATTGTAGAAAATAGAGAGAAAGATAGAGAGAGAAAAGTAGAGAGAAAGAAGTGTTAGCTTCGCTATTTTGTAAAGCTAACGTTTTACATGTGAATTAGACTAGCTATCTAAAAAGCGTATAACGCAAGGACTATTCATGTTATGTTGTAATAGATAGGATGAGATAAGCCTATAAATACCCCTCATGACTCTCCATGAGGGATGTGGCTAAGTGTGTATTGTTTTCCTTCTTTCTCTTTCTAATAAAAGAATCCATTACTTTTCCACCCCCACCCTCTCTACACTAGATCTACCACCACCACCGGACCATGAATGGTGGTCGGCTTTTTTCCATGGTGACCACTCGAACACCACAAATAACAATTAAACTATATGAAAAACGATCCTTACAATTGATACCAAAGTTGCAGGCTATTAGGTTGATTTTTATGGTGTTTATGGTATCGTTTTTTGTCTTGTATGATAGTTTTTGTCCAACAGTAATTTTTTTTCATGAGTCTTATTGTCCTAGATGTGACATGTGTGTTCTGGTCTCGACATCATTTCCAAAATAGTATTGTCTTTTGGTTGAGAGTGGTCAAAAGTCTGTTGATATATGGTCCAAATCTACCTAAATCTATGTTTTAAGTATTAGCTGTTGGGTAAGATGTTTAATATTTTTTCGAGTCACAACAGATCTGAATATCTATCATATTTGGGGGTTATCAATAAAAGTCAAAAAAACTTGTTCTTGGTAAAACTGCGTATTTTCGAAGCTTTTTCTGGGCTTATCTTGTTCTTCACCAGTGTTTTACCTACTTGAAGAGAAAGGACATTTTTTTGTTTTTTGCAAAAAGACAAAATCATACCAGGCGATTTATACATGACTCTAGGCGATTTATACATGGCGATTTATACATGGCGATTTATACATGCCTCTTAGGCGAATTATACCATGCCTATTGGGCGAATTATACCGTAAGCTAGGCGAATTATACCTAGCTGGTTCAGGCGATTTATACACCCATACTAAGACCGAGTCAACTCGGTACTTACCGAGTTGACCCAGTCAACCCACTGAGTCAATGCAAAGTGAGTCGATGATTAAGCAAAAGGAAAGAAAAAATAACAGATTCAACCAACAATTACAACATCAATCACAACATATCACAGCCTCAACATATCCAACCATGTCTACCTAAACTCATCGTCACATATCTCATCCTTTATCAATCATCTACATCATCTCATCATACATCAACAAGACTCGAACCAAACAAAAAAAAGGAATAAAAGACCTCAGATTGTCTTTTTACTTCAAGAGTAAACAACCTTTTAAAGGTCCAATAAACACAAATCCATCATCGATCTTATAACATCGAACCAAACACAAGAACAAACTAACATACCTACCCGAGACCTTTTATCAAGATCTTGAAGCCATATCTCTCTTGAGTTCTTCATGGGCTAGAAGAAAAGAATGCAAGCATAAACTGATTTGGTATTCACTTTGAGCAAAATCAATTAAGGGGTTCGAATTAAGGATGTTTCCGTGTGACGATAAAGGTTTTGTTTGTGATTCGTTTTCAATGGTGTGATAAGATTAAATGAGCTTTGTGTGGTTCGATTATTTGTGGCAGATGATATGAGATGAACCTTGTCTATGTCAGATGTGGGAAAGAAATAAAAGGAGGTGAATGGTTTATGAGATGAGATTTAGGTTAAATGTATGAGAAGAATTAAGGATTCTTGATACTTATCCCTAAAAGAGAAAAGGGTGCATATGGATTGGGTACATGTCAACTCGCAGGCTTGTTCCTTTTTAACACAAAATTGGGCCATCCATTTCGTCTATCAAAATATTAGGGTGCAATCTTATTGGGCTTAGTGTTTTTATGAAATGAATTTTGGCTAATGGATATAGTTGTTAATGGCCGGGTACTAATTTTGGTTATTGAAGTGAGCTTAGGCTGGTTACATGTTAATATAAAAAGAGTAAGTGATGGGTACGTTTGGGCAAAAATGGGCTGGAGGCTGGCTGGGCTCGGGGGCTTGTGTGTGTGTCACGGGTCTTTATATTATAAGCCGAAATTAAAATTTGTATTTTTTTAAACTTGTTTGGCAAATGGGCTGGGGCTGGGGCTTATTATTGCAAAATTACTAAAAAGGACACAATTAATTTTTTTTTTGGTATATGTTAGATATTTTTGTGGGTATATAAGTAATTTATGATTCAAAAGCCCCGGGCTAAAGTTTTTAGCCCTTATTATGGGGCTTATTTTATAAGCCGGCTTATTTTAAAAGCCCTTTCATAAGCCCGCGTGACAAACGAGACTTATTTTATAAACCGACTTATTTTAAAAGCCCAAGCCCCATAAGCCCCTAAAAGCCCCTATCCAAACACAGCCGATATATGGATTACACATGTTATATATCTGAACAATTGGTATAAAAAGGTTGTGTGAATTGATTTTTGGCGTAACGGTTGGATTATAGTTGAACATGTATAATATAAAATCATACGGAGACTAATCCTTTATCAAGATTCGCTTTCACATCAAACGGCTAGTTTTGGTATTTTAATGACAAATGACTACGGGGTTTTTGTACGATATTACTTATTTGGGTTTGAAGTAGTATTTCACGGAGGCGTGTACTTATTTCGTCTTTGGTTCTTTCTACCTCCTCAACAAAGATGACTTGTTCGGGCATATACGAAGTGTGATGAAGACTTGGATATCTAGATGCTTTTTGTGATTCTTTCTCTCTATACCCACAAAGTAGCTATCACTTTAAGGAGTTACATTATAGTACTCAGTGTCTCATCCAGTTGAGGATATTTCAAGAGGTTACTTATTATACTTTGTGATTGGGGTATTGGGCACATCGTTCTTTGTCAAACGGATATTACAAGATTAAGTCACAAGTCTGGGGAATTTTGCTTCATTCTTGGGTTCGTTATATCGGGTTGTCTCCATGAGTAGTCATTACTTATAGCCGGTTGTATTGATAAAAGGATTTGGTTGGTGATTGATTAGAGGGATCAGTAAAGAGAGTACTTATCGACATCATCTCACGGGATATTGCTTGGGTGATTACGGATATGTGATGCTACCGCGGTGATACAATTATGGGATGTACACATGTATATGATGATTCCAAAAGATTGTCATCATCCTGGAAAGAGAAATGTGTACATCGGTGCTTAGTTGATTTATCTTGACAACTGTGATGCATTCCAAAGTGAGTTGATGATGTTGATGCTTCCCAAACGATTAACCGTGAAGAAGCTACAGTGTGAAGTCTTCTCTACATTTTCTTTCTTTCCGCTGCGTATAAGAAGACTAAAGACACAAGGATTCAGAAGTCACTTTTTCAGCAAAGGATTGTCATTTTGGGAGGGAGCTTCTACTTATCTACATTCTATCTACTTCTCCACTTCTATATCTACTTTTCTACTTCTAATTCTACTTCTTCAAAAAACCAAAAAAGAACAAAAAGAATCCTCTTTCTACTTTCTCAAAGGCCTTACTAGTTGGGAGGGAGTAATAACCTAACTACATCATTACAACGTGTTCATTTGCATGTAAAGAAAGTCAGCTGAGGATTTTATGAAGACACAGGGCTACAAAGTCAACCTCAGGGACTTCCGAACTACAAAGACCATTGTAATTCGCTTTGTTTTGCTTGTAGGGAACGTTGTAACTAATTTACGTGTGACGCCATCTTGGAGGGAGATTGTTAGCCTTACTATTTTGTAAAGCTGGCGTCTTACACGTAAATTGGACTAGCTATCTAGAAAGTGTATAACGTAGGGACTATTCATGTTAAGTTGTAATAGATAGGATATGATAAGCCTATAAATACCCCTCATGACTCTCCATGATGGGTGTGGCTAAGTGTGTAATTTTCCTTTATTCTCTTTCTAATAAAACAATTTCTTCTTTCCACCCTCTCTTTCCCTCTCTAGATCTCACCATGACCACCATGATGGTGGTCGGCTTGTTTTTCGGCCGGCCACCCGACACCACAAATAACATCAACTATATAGATAAACGATCCTTACAAGAAGAGATGTGGAAGGAAGGATTATGTTTCTTACCAAATGGAAAATTACTAACCAACACCCTCTCTACATAAGGAGAGTGGTCTTTATATAGTACTTAAGCCATAAGAGGCGTCCTAGGGTTTATCATGTGTCGGGCTTGGCATGTGTTGGGCTTTGGCCCAAAACATGGATAATATTAGCTTAAAGTCCAAGCCCGTATAACCCGACTAGCCTATTACAAAGTTCCTATTACATAGACTAACTAATTAATATGATCTTTACATTCTTTTTTGACACTGAATAGTTCTAAGGCTAACAATTACATTTGGGTAAAAATAAGAACAAGGATATGTTCTTTTACACTAAAAACTAAAAATAAAATAAAATATTAATCTTATAATCTTTACCAAATATTCTAAGGATAGTTTTGGTGAGTTAGAGTGTTAAGGCAGTCGAGAATATGGTTGAGAATAAATCTTATCTCGTCGCGTAAATCATTGACGGTGACTTGTGTGCGTTGGCAATGCTCACAAAATATCTTGTGAGGAAGAGGTGGTAGAATATCATTAGACCACATTGGTTGAAGGAGTGGTGGAAGTTGTAGTGAAAGAGGTGGTAGAGGTGGTTCTATGTCCATGAAATCAGGTACCGAAGGTGGTTGGTTAGCCAAATGTTTGATGGATTCAAACGTGGGTTGAGGAGGAGGTGGATTGGTGGTCCTTGGAGGGAGATCTTTAAGAGAGTCAAAGAAAGGATGATGAGATGTGGGTGGTGTTGAGAAGATGAGCTCAACGGGTTCTAATTTTATTGTTAGGGGTGATGATTGCTTGGAAGGTTGAGTCAGAGTTGAATGTGGTGTGGTTAGTGGTGGTGGTGTTGTTTGTGGAGCAGTGAGAAGTTCACTCAAAGAGAAGCCCAGTGGTGCTAAAAGAGTGGTTGGTGGATAGTCAAGGGGGTGTAGAGGGTGGTGTAACGTGATAATCACTTAGAGGTGAGAATCTTTGGAAAGGAGGAGAGTTGTTTGGAGATATCGGATTGACTAGGCAACACGGTCTAACACTAATTCTAGCGGTTCTCCTAAGGTTCTTGTTTGCTTTCTTTTTACTAGATGATTTTGGCATTTTGAAGATAAAAAGTTGGCTAAAAATTATAGGAGAAATAGTGATGAAGAAGCAAGAGAGGAAGGTGTCTATTTATAAATGAAGCCATGCATGTAATTTAATGCTAAATATACTAATTTTGGCAAAATCTAATGATTAGATATGAAGTTAATGTGCATAAGGTCAACCTCTAATATCTAAAGGCTGGTAATAGGTTGTAAAAAGGAGGGAAAGTAAGGAATTTTGAAATTTAAAAATGTATTTAAACATACTGATGACTCGGATCAGCCGAATCCCTCATAAAAGGGACCCGCCCTTCAATAACGAAGGGATCCGGGCATCTGTACAATGGAAAAAAGGAAAAGTTATGAAAGGTGAAGGCAATGCAGAGAGTTTTTAAAGTCTTATAATAACATCATGATAGATGATCTCAAATCAATTTTTAAAGGTTTAAATGAGTTCTAATGTGTGTATATATGCAAACAATGTAGAGGTGCGATTATCTCGACACAAAAGGAAATATAATAATGAGATAACCCAAAGCGCTCCTTAATTTAACGTTGCTTCGGTTGAATGTACCCGAAAATACATATTGATTATGTATTCCCTTTAGCATTCAAAAGACATATGAAGTGATGTATGATATAAACATTTTTTGCTTTGTATTAATCAATGCACGAAAAAAATTTCATGCGTGTCCTAGTCGTGAAAAGTATCTCTTTAAAATTTCTCTTTCGGAGTTTTTGTATGCATATGAGAAAAATTCTTTTGATGATGCAAAGTATATGTAATAATATGTAGTATAGGTACATATAGTAGAATTATTCACAAGATTTCCCCAAAAGTTTTAATTATTAAGGTGCAAAATAGAATCCTAGACTCAAATTTGAGAAGAAAAGTGATTTTTGAGATCTAGATCTTGGCGAATTCCTTTTAGAGGGATTCATCCTTTGAGAAGACCCGCTCACCTGTGGCAAGAATCATACCATATGGATTCAAAGACAGTTGAGTGAGGCATTGGTTTCTATTGTGTGGTTGAGACAAATATACTCTGTCCTAGGAGTATATTTCTGAAGGTGCAAGGCAAGCAATCAAAGTACGAGTTTCTTAAGTATACACCTCGTAAATGTATCATCACAGCACAGGTTGTTAGACTAAATGAGGTTAGCTTTTGGATTCTTCGGAGATGACATTTACTGAGGGACTTGAAGAGTTTGTGTGAGTCAATAAGTAGTCATTCCTACTTCTTAGGTTTATTAAGCGTTTGGTATCCAAAAGTCTTAAGATCCTAGTCAAGTAATTTGAAGGTTTACGTTTGAGTGTTAGGTTAGAGAATCGACAATGTTATCTTCTGAGGAAACCTTCTCTATAGAGATGTTTCCTTTTTGTACATTATCTTAGAGGAAGTGGTGTCGAATTTCTATATGTTTGGTGCGAGAGTGTAAAATGGGGTTTTTACTAAGTTCGATGGCTCCTTTATTGTCACAAAGGACGGGAATGTCGTTTAATTTGATGTCATAATCTACGAGGGCTTGTTTCATCCATAATGCTTGTTGGCATGCCTTGAATGCGGATACGTATTCAGATTCTGTGGAGGAAAGGTGCAGCACTACCGTACGTCACAGTGATATGTTTCTTGAAGAACCAATATGTTAGTACAACAACCCATTAAGGTGCAAAACCCCGCAATACTGTTTTATGGTTGGCATAGTCCTCTAGCATTGGTTTGAAATCAGCCAAACTATGGTTTCTACACCCGTTCCTTTGGGATACCATAATCCCAAGTGTGTTGTTCCTTTTATGTATCTAAATATTCTTTTAATGGCTTCAAGGTGAGAAGATATGAGATCTTCTTATAAACGAGCGCATAGACAAACACTAAACATGATGTCCGACCAACTTACTGATATTTGCTTAATTGTATACTAATTTACCCGGGATTTTGCCAAATAAAAGCCAATAAAATGCCAAAAGAATAGAAAATGTGTGCTTTTGTGTTCAATTGTGCAGGAAAGGATTGGAAAGACAAAAAAAAGCAAAAACGATCAAAAATCAACAAGAAATGGGAAAAAGACAAAGAGACAAGAGCAAGAGTGAGAAATCAGCCAGAGATCACAGCCGGATCAACCCGACACAGTCAAAGAAAGAAATAAAGGAAGTCAAAAGTCAAATTACAAGTCAAAGGACCATTAGTGTCAAGTGTGCAAAGTTTCAAGGACCAAAGTTGCCAAGAGTTGGAAGTTGTTATTACAAGAGAAAGAAGAGATAAAAAACACAAGGGGTGAATTTGCACAACTCCAAACTACTTTATAACTAGAAAAGGGCGGACCAACCACAAGGACCACAAGTGCCAATCTCTCAAACTTTCAAACAATAACCCGCATAACTCGCAACCTCCTAACTGCCGTAACAACTTTTCCCGCCAAAAATTCCCACAGCCCAACTTCGAAATTGCCCACACCCCGCTCCCTTTTCTCTTATAAAACTCGTTCATACACCTTCCCCAATCAACAACCAACACGTGTAAACACCCTATTGGCCAAGACACCTCACTCAATTGATCAAACGGCTCATATTTGCTTATAAAAGATCAACGATCGAGATTTGATGGATTATTCTGGAATTCTTTCCCTCTCTTCACCTCTCCTCTATAAATAGAAGGCTTAGACATAATTTTTCAGTAGTAGTTTTAGTTTTAAAAATTTTACTTTGTAATTTTCCGTTTTTAAGCAATTTAAGTCTTTCTTTAAGCAATTAAGCTTTTAAGCTCTTGTAACCTCTTCTTTTAAGCTTGTACTTCTTTAATTCAGTAATACAACTTAGTTTACATGTTTCTTCATCATTTGTTTTCAAGTATAAAAGTCAAATTAATCAAAGAAGGCACAATTAATCACGTTTGAGCTTATTGTTTCTAATAAGCTCAATTTTAATAAAATTTTGTTGTTAAAGCTTTCATTGAATCCTTGTAACTCATTTACACCTTAATATGATCACTTGAGATTGATAAAGTTCATTTTCAAGTCACAAGGGAGAAATAAGCTCTTAGAAGCTTATTAAGCTTCTAAGTTGGTTTAGAGGCTAAGGTAGCCGTTAGGGATTGAATTAAGGCTACTCATTCAGATAGAGTAGCCTAAGTATCCTGAGACTACAACATCAAGGTTCAATTGATCTTATTCCATTTTAGCTTAATTTCAGCATAGTTTTTGCTTATTGTCTTTTATTTGAGTTCATAAATGCTTGATTAAGCTTAATTAGTGTTCTTCTTTTTCTGTTTTAAGTCTTGATTGTTTAGTTATCATTAGATTTTACATTTCTAGAATTTTGTCCTTCTTAGTATAATAAGCTACATAGAGTAACTTGCTTAATCTCTCAAATAAGCTGTGCATTTTAGTTCTCAAATATCTCTATTAATCCAATACAAATAGAAGTAGATAAAAAGTTTAGGTAGTTTTAGCTTTTACATAGATTTTAAAGTACAATCTTATTTTGACAGTCAAGTAAAGGAGTGTTTGGTATTAGCTTTATTGGACTCTTAAAGTCAACCACATTTTGTGAAAGCTACTCATTTAGTTGTGTTTAGGTATTATACTAAGTTTAGATAAATTTTTAAAAGTTAGTAAGACCAATTTGAAAGTTTAGAGGAGTATTTACTTGTGCCAGCACCAGGGCAAGTTTACACTGTAATAGGTTTAGCTTTTAGGATTCTTAAAGAGCATTTTAGAGTTTAAGGTTGTGCTGTGATCATTTAGATTCACTTAGTGAGGTGTTAGTTCTAAAAACATTTTAACCTGAATCTTTGTTCATAGCCAAGTGCATCAGCTGCAAAACACATCAGCAAAGCACATTTCATTTTAGCATAATTGTTGCCATATTTCACTTTTAAAGTTTCTCATTTCATTGTGAAGTTTGAAATCCTTTTACCTAATTTAGTTCAAGGAACATAGCATAGCTTGTTTTCAAAATCTCAACATCTAAAGTTTAGTAATAAGCCTTCTAGCTTATTTGAGAAAAGCCTAAAAAAACTGTTTCAGAAAACTAGCACTTTCTCATGTTAATTTTCTTGCTAATGTTGTTAACACTAGGTTAAGCTTAGTTTAGAATTTTTTAATACACATCTTAAACATCAATAAGTCTCTTTTGTTTCTCTGTTTCATCAAATAATAAGCTCTAAATAAGCCAAAAGCCAAAAGGCTTGTCAAACTCCTAGTTTCTGTGACAGAAACTAAATAGCTTATTTTCCAGCTTATATAGTGGCTAAAAGTAGGAAGTCTCTTTGTTAAAGTTGTTAGAAATAAGCCCTTCTATAACTTTGTAGTTTTAAGTTTTTGATAATTCTCACTTTTTAGATAAGCAAAATAAGCCACATTCGTAGGGTCTGTTTGGTAGTTTTCTCATAGTTAAAGGGCACTCGTTTTCTCTATAGTGTAAATTTCAAATTCCACAACCCTCCTACCTTAACTTCCTTTAATTTCACAATCTACCCTTGTCCTTTCTTATAAATAAAATAGATTTAATTTTTAGAAATTAGTTTTATAAATTTAGGGTTTAGTTTTAATTGGTCAATTAAGTGGCAATAGTTAATTAAAATTGGGCTATTGTTCCAGAATTTTTTCTTTCTGCATCATGTTTTAGAGTTTAAAAACCATTTTTCTATATTTTATGATTTTTAAATTGTATTTGTTTTTCTTTACAATGTCGCATTTTATTTCCTGTCGTAATTATTGTTAATTGTCAATTAGTTGTTTCAATGTGTGCTAATAATTTTAGTAGCTTAATCAATAAGAATATCTCTTTTCTTATTTCAAATCAAGCATTCCGAACAAGATACGAGGTTTCCTTGTCACATAGTCAATGGGAAACGACCCGGTGAACATAACTGCCCCGGTCTTATATACGTAGTAATCTTCTATATTATAAATTTTTGAGAGTGAATTTTATCAAGGGTAACTTGGTAATCTTCTTAATTACTCTCAGGATTATATTATTTTATATTATATTTTACGTGTATGTAAACTCGAATCACTTACCATGAGATAGAGTAAAATACCAATCATGCCACGATACTTGGTGTTGTCTACGGATTCGCCGTCTTCGTCCTTGGTGAGTTTGCTTTCGGATGACATTGGTGTTTTGATAGGTTTTGAGTATTCTAGACCGAATTTTCTTAAGTATATCCTTAAATGTATTTTGATTGGTTAGAAAGAAGATGCATCGTCTAGTTGTTTGATTTGTTAAAACCAAGGAAGAAATCAACTCACACCCATCATACTAATTCGAACACGTCATAAATATTTTAGAAAAATTCATCGCAAAGCTCTTAACAATGATCCGAATAATGAAGTTTGTCCACATATATTTTGGACAATAAAGATTGCCGAGTCTCTTTTCTTGGTAAATAAGGTGTTATCTACCAATCTCATGGTAATAACTAATTTTCTAGGAGGAAGGCTTTAAGTCTATCATACTAAGCTTTGGGTGCTTGTTTAATACCATAAAGAGCATTTTTGAGTTTATACACATGATTAGGTTTTTCAAAATTGACAAAACTAGGAGGTTGTGAAATGTAGACTTTTTCATTTATAAAACATTTAGGAAGGCACTTTTGATATCCATTTGAAAATGTTTGAAATCATTTGCACAAGCATACGCAAGAATGATTCTTATGGATTCTAACCTTGCTACGAGATCATATGTCTCATTAAAATCTATTCCTTCTTGTTGGTTGTATCCTTGTGTGACAAGCCTAGCTTTGTTTCTAGACACAATACCATTTTCATCTAATTTATTTTTGAAAACCCATTTCGTACCAATGACTGTTTGTTTGTTTTATGAGTGGAACAAGGTTTCCAACATCATTCGTATACGAGTTTGGTTAAATTCTTCTTGCGATAGCCAGTATCCCACTTTCAGTCTTAATATACTTTCTTAATATTTGGGTTCTAACGGATGACACAAAACAAAAAGAAATTACTTTGATTACGAGCTTGATGACCTTAAATTCTTTCAAGAATTTTCCTATGACCTTTACTAAGGATACCTTGATTTCTTTGATGTTTATAATTTATTTGTTCAATGGTTCATTTTCCTTGTCCTCTATTTCTTCTATGTGGTTTTCTACAATTTGACTTTCAATTATGTCATCATCTACTAAAGGCGATGCTTTTAGAGGAGGACTTTCGTTAAATCTTACATTTAAAGATTATTTGATTTTCATGGTTTCTTTGTTTAAGATTATATAGGCTTTGCTATTGGGAGAATATCCTAAGAATACGCCTTCGGTAGATTTAGGGTCGAATTTAGTGAGGTAATCTTTGGTGTTGAGGATAAAGCATTTGCTACCAAAAACTTTAAAGTATTCTAAGGAAGGTTTTTTACCTTTAAAAAAGTTTGTATGGAGTTTTTCCAAGGAAGGGTGATAAAACCGATTTAAGCTTAACTAGGATTAGTTTTACAGATAATATTGAATGCACAGCGGAATAATAAGAAAGCAATATTATCAAACAAGGTTTTTTTTCATTGAACGTTTCCCTATTACCCCAACTATAACTTGGGGCTACACCAACTACTATGGTGTACTAACTAACTAACTAACTAACTAACTATGGTGTACACACACACACACACACACACCCCTTTACTATTCGACTCTCATCAGTTGATGTTTCTATGGATCTGAAAAACTACACGCCTATGATCTCTTTATATAGGGAGAGATCATGGCTTACAAATGAAGTAAATCAATAGATAAGGAAACTATTTAAATCATATTAAATCACATTAAATCACATTAAATACTTTCCTAGTCTTTACTGTAAATCTTGACCAAATCAACATAATTCTTATCTTTAAAATCTTCCATCTTTGAAGAATTACAATAGTTTGCCAGATTTTATCCTTTTTGTTTCATTCTTTTATTTATTTTGTCTCATCAAATCAAGAATCCCAACAAAGGGCCTAATTAATATTCTATTTAAAATATAAGTGGAGGTGTCGACGACATTACACCAAAACGTTTGAGGGATAGATTGTTCATTTAACATAATACGATTCATTTATTGTAAAGTTCTGTTTTTACGTTTAACTACCCCGTTTGATTGAGGAGTACGCAGAGCCGAGAAATTGTGAGTAATTCCAATTGCACTTCGTTATCAAACTCCCGACCATGATCTATATGGATCTACACAATCGGACAACCTTATTGAACTTGAATTTTCTTACTCAAAATTTCAAAGTGATCAAACGCTTCATTTTTATTTTTTTAAAATCTAGTCCATGTATATCCTAAGTAATCCTTTACTATAACCAAGGTGTAGAAGTTTCCTCCATAACTTTGGATAGCCGACAGACCAAATAAATCCATATGTAAAATTTCTAGACACTTAGTAGTAGATACATATTTTTAACCTTGTGGATAGCGCGAACTTTTTTTCCTATGTTGCAAGCATCACAAAAATGATTTTTAAATTTTAGTTTTGGTAGATTTCTAACAAGTTCTTTAGATGATAACGATTGTATAAGTCGCATATTGGCGTAACCTAATATTCGATGCCAAAGAGTCGAAGTATCATCTATAGAGGTTAGATAAAGTTTATCTTTAGGTGTGTTACCAATTTTCATTACATAAAAACCATTTTTCCTAATCCCTCTTCCTATGGTAATGTTGTCTTCAAGTATTTTGCTACCGGTTTCACTAAATACTACTTTGCACTTTTTATCACATATTTGACTTATGTTAAGCAAGTTTAAGTTTAGATTATCTACATGCCTAACATCATTAATAGTTAAGGAGTTATGAGTGATGGTACCTTTTCCAATGATCTTGCTTTTTTTGTTACTAACAAACACTACATTACCTCTAACATAGGCTTCATAAGTGGAGAATAAACTTTTGTTTTCGGCCATGTGTCTTGTATACCCACTATCCTTGATTCATTCATTCGATTCCAATTTAACCTTTAGACATACCTAAAAGCATAAAATAATTCAAGCGTTTAGTTTATAATATCTCATGGTCCGTTAGCGTTATACATACAGTTTGGTTGGTTCATATAAGGAAATGGTAGGTATGGTCCCCAAGAGGCAAAGTTGGGTGGTTGGAATTAATATCCGTGATGTGGGTGATAATTTTAATTTACTTGGTTGTAGTTACTTTTAGGATAAACGGTGTTTGATCTCCTAAGAGGCATTTTTGGTTGTGTTTGGATTTTATCTTTTCCAAGTCCTTGACCAAGTTTTAAAGCCGGTGGTTGTTTGGTATTTTCTACGGTAGCATTAGGTGAGGTTTTCTTAGTTATTTAGAGAAATTGGTTTTATTTTTTAAAGATGGTTTTAATTTTGTATCTGCTGCAACAGTTGCCCGAATCCCTTCGCTTACACTAGCCAAATCCCTTTTAGAGGGATCTGCCTGTCCGGGATCCTCAGTGGTAATTTTAACAGTGTTTTTACTAGTTTTTTTTCGTTTTAACCCCGCTAGTCGAAGCTTTATGATATGCTAATCCTAGCCCCTTTTTATCATTATGTAATCTTTGATTTTCAAGCATTTCTTGTAGATAATGACTACTATTCTCGAACTTAGCAAGTTTAGAGGCAAGTGATTCATTCTTGTAGATAATGACTACTTCACTAATTGCCTTGTTTTTCTCTAGCCTTTTTAACCTTTCTTTAAGTTCGAAGATCTCATTTATCTAGGAGATCAATTTTAGTTTTAATCTTGTTAGTTAATTACCTTAAGACTATTTTACTTGTTATATTCGTTTTGCAAAGTTTTGTCATCTAAAGAAGAACTACCATAATAATTGTGACAACCATGACTTGAGCTGGTTAGTCAAACCGTTAGTGTTGACTTATGTATCTGTTTCAATGTATGGGTTATGTGTTATTTGTGCGAATATGTGTTTATATGGTTTATGTGGGATATGTGAAGGAATTGGATAATCAATACCATGAGCGGACCGTCTCAATGGGATTGGATTTGTGTTGGATTTTATGGAGTTCATTTCATTCACTTTTGGTAACAAGGAAATAATTTCGGTGATTGAAGCGGTTTCACGTTAATTGTGTAAGTAATTATACGTATACGTATTTATGTGTTACTAATGTTAGGTATGAATTAGTAGTTAGAATAAGAATGAAATGTGAATTTCTATTTTTGGAAAGTTAGGTTAAAATAAAAAGAAAAATATTTATATAAAAGTCTAGTAAATTGCGTTTACAGCAAAAAGGTATACTCAAATAAAGCTTATGTTTTTATAAAACTAAGATAAATGCAAATAATTAATTAATTAAGTAAAAAAAATATATATAAAAGGGGAAATCGCCACAAAGAAAGAAAGGAAAAAAAGAAGATCAAATCTTACTTTAATTACATATGTGGTAAAATATATCTATCCAAAACCTTTTAGTAAACATATAAATACTAAAAACCTTTCTCGCACCCTTATATTTTAATTGTCCCAGCCGGAATTTTATCAAAGGAGGAAGAAATTTGTTTTTTTCAAGTTGGTGAAATTTTTGTGTTCACGATTCGAAGAATTACGGTATAAAACTATAATCCTTTGAGTTATTATCATATCAAAACAGTAATAATTATTATGATGGATAAATACGGTTTTAAAACATCTATCTGTAATTAATGATATAAATAAACATGTTAGTGTCTGATTAGGTTTTCATTAGGATCATATGGTGTGTTCGTAAGGTTTAGATCGCGTTAGAATTTGATTTAGATGGGGCAGAAATTTATGGCTGTGTATGTTAAGGCTGATATCCTCAATGATAGTAATACTTTTGTCAATTCTGGAGCCTATGATGTAGCTTAGAGAGTTAAGTTCTTCCAGAACATCGGCCTCGAAGGTTTTTGAGGTCGGGAAGTCATTCAAACGTTGGTTGCAAGAAAAGTTATCAAAGCAGTAAATACGGGGCAGATTTAGGTCAGATTACGAGGTATAAAACCCCAACTTAAAATTCAAATTTAGCTTAGCCCTTCTATGGAGTTTAGTTTTATGTGTCTATTAGAAATCTCCCAAAGGAGAGCTTCTGATTTGGAGTCTAATTTTTAAGTCCAAACCTTTTAGTGTGCAATCAGATCCGAATTAGGAACTGTTTTTGAATTTGATTTTCTAGAGTACTTGTGCATGTAAATGCTCTGGGAATCAAAGAGGTAGTTAATATGCTCTAAAATAACATAGGTGATTTTGGTATAAATTATTGAGGTCAGATAAGGTAGAGTTTTGAGTACGTTAAGTCACGTTAAAATTATACAGTTTTGAACAAATTATGACTAACTAGTAAAACTTGTTAACGAAGTGGTTAAAGTTGGGTATGGTGTCGGGGTAACCCATGGGGTTAATAGAACACCTTAAACATCCATCATATGATTGTTACATGTGCATTAAGCTTTTGGCTTAGTAGTGTGTAACACGGGTTATTTTGTTGTTTAGATTTGTGCTAGTTGTTTGTGAAGCTTTTTATTGGAATCTTTTGGAAAGCTAAGCAAAGGTGAGTTTCATAGCCTCTTTTTTCTCATGTTGTTTTGGGGTGAGAATGATGCTTGTTTTCGTGTTAAAATGTTTTTAAGCTTGTTGTAGTTATGTGTATTGGATCGGATGAGTACGCCTACTCAGTGTTGTGATATGGGATCGGATGGGTACGCCTACCCAGTGTATGATATGTTTGGTATTGTGGATCCCAATATGCAAAATGAGGTTTCACGGTGGTAAGACTGTGTAAGCTAATATGAGGCCATGTAGCGCACATATGAATTTGGTATGCTTATGGATCGTGGGCACGTTCCATCCCATTGTGGTTACTTGTGTCAGGAATTGTTTTTGGTAATTGCAGCAGCTAATTGAAAGTTTATTTTAGATATTGTTGTATGTTGTAAACCTAAGATTCTCGCTCAACTTTATGTTGAAGTTTTAAGCATCATTTTCATGTGAGCTTAATGGTGCTAAGATAGAGCGAGGTGGCTAGAAGAGGCCGTAGGATGCTTGGAGTTTATTTATGCTTTCTGTTTGAATAAATGCGTTTGCATGAATTGTTTGGATTATGTTTTTGCATGTCATTTTTTGACGAGACCTCTTTCTTATTAATAAAGACACCATTAAGTTTTAGGTATTGTTATGACACATTGTGTCTTTGCTTTACTTTAGTATTCATTTTAGTATTCTCTATATAGACACCATGTGTTGTTGTGATGATATCCATTATTGTTTACGCCTCGCGTTTCCGCCTTGGCGGGGTGTGACAGATACAATCATGTCTACATATCTAGTGAATAGGTCACCATCATCAGTGATTGGATTTAAGACACCTATAGATATGCTGAAGTTTTTTGGTTGTATTGCTAGTATTAAGCAAGGGATGTTTGAACCGGTAAAGGTCAAGTGCATATTCCTGGCATATATTGAAGGTATAATGGGTAATAAGCTTTGGAGGTTAGATGACGTTACTTCAAAGGTAGTGCTTTATAGGAATATGGGTTTCAATGAGAGTGGGGAATACAAGAAAACTTTCATTGGTTCTGGTGTAGGTACGGGTTCAATGTAGGTGTTGTAGGGAGTTGAGTTTGAGGTAGAATCGCAGGAGGATCGTACATTTAAGGTGGAACCTCAAGGGAATGTCGGTCATGTAGCTGGTTCACAAGAAGTACAAACTTAGGATTTGATGAACCATCATTCAGCACGTGATCGGGAGCAACAGTCAGCACGTAAACTATTCAGGTATAAAGAAGACAGTAATGAGGCTGCTTTTGCAGTTGCTGTAGTGGAGAAGATTTATGCACATGAGTCATTGACTTTGAATGATACAGTTGCTTGTGATGTGATTTCCAAGTGAAATGTTGGATTGCAAGAATATATTGATGCTTGGTCAGATGTGTATGTGCTCAGTAACAGTTACAGGAAATGCAGTGACGACATAAACAACTATTAGTGGGAGTATACACCAGATATGTTCATACATCTATCTTTCTATGTAGCTGGTATGGTAATTTCTTAAGGATGCACGGCTGAGATCTGGGATATAAAGAGTTTGTTGGATGAAGCAAAGGGTAATATACTTGGTATGAAGATCGTCAAGAATCAAAGTGGTAATACTCTGAGGTTGTCATAGTCCAGATTTTACAATGGAAAGTTGGTGCAGATTTTGTTAGAGGGACACTTCATACTGTCGTTGGAGGGTAGTCTATAAGGGACTGTGACGAGGAAAAGAAGAGGAGTAAATGGTCATATGCATATGCGGTTGGAAGCTAGGAGTATCAGGTGGTCTGCACAAAACCTGACATAGCATCTTCAGATGTGGGTATGTTGGATGAGTCTGATCGTGGGTTACAGACAGGCATACAGGTTTTTGTGGATTTTAACTACGCCATGAGAAGATCAATAAGTGTCATGAGTAGATCTTTCACAAGGTATGGGTTAATGATACAGGGATGTGCACGAAGCTGGGAAGCAAATTTACAGAATATAGAGGCTTTTTCGACAACTGAAGCGGGATATATAACGTTTACCAAGGCTGTGAATGAGGCTATTTGGCTGAAGGGACTCTTAACAGAGTAAGAGAAGCTGAACTAACACTAGTAGCGGTTGTTGCTACTGATGCTTTGATAGAGGCGATCCCTGGTCCAAGGTTCCAGTATTGGTTGAAGTTGTTGCGTGTCGGAGAAGGCTAATATGATTATAAGGTGGAAATTGTTGTATACATGTATGCATATTAGATAGTTTAGGGGGTTAAGTGTTTGTTTAGCATATTGTTAGCCAAATAGGACTTCTAATCAGTTTGGGCTTGCCTTACAAAACTAGCTATCGACTGATTCCTAATATCTAAGATTAGAGTCATTCTCCTAGTTGGTTTAGGAACTGAATCCCCCTACATTTTGTTTAAAAAAAAGTGAGGGGCGGAGGCAAATTCTTACCGTTATCTTCTTTTCTTACTCAATACAATAAAACTTTTAAGGGTTAACCTTGTGCATATTGTTAGTGCAAATATGAAGATATTTAATCTACACCTTCTCGTTTGTTTTAATGATGACAAACATGTAACTTGTAATACTTGAACGTAAAGTGTACAAGTTACTCGTAATCATATTTTGTCTCAACATACATCAACACATCTTGACGTCTCAAGTCCTTGTATGTCACAACACAGGTTCGTACATATTTGTTATGTTGCATTATGATC
>BQNB010109898.1:7384-22658 GCA_026074375.1 Tanacetum coccineum
ACCTGCTATGCAATTTCCTGAGATGCAATATACCATTAGTATTGATTTTCAACAGATGCAACAGGAACCTTAACATTTTGGAAGAAGCTATGATTGCTCAGACCTGAAAATTTGATCCTCGGGTTGATCGAATACATTGTTGTTAGAATCAATGTCATTTCTAAAGCTTTCAACAGTCAACAACCTTTGACTCACTGATTGCAGTTCCACTTACATCGAATCCCTTATCCTATGATGTCTCTCTAGCTCTTCTTCCATCTCATTAACCTAAAGGAAATACAAGTTCTTTTAAAACGAAAAACCAACAATTTCCTAAATATTTGACACTACACCCTCAGAAACTAACCCTTTTCTCCAATAAATTTATGGTAGAGTCAAGATCCTCAACATAATTTTCTAGAATCTTAACCTCCTATTCCTTTTGTTCAGAATATATTTTGCTTGCCTGTGATTCCTGGAATTGGAACAAGAGATGTAAGCAAACACTTTCACTTATTTTACTACATGCAATTAACACGTCTCTTTTATGTACTTTTATTCTTTTTAAACATAAACTTTGTTATGTTTGATATTATAACCTAACAACCCGAATCATCCGTCCCGACTAAACCCGACCTGATAAACACCCAAACCTGATAATCCGATTCTTATCGGGTCAAATTGCAGGTTATTTTTAAAAACTCAAAATCCGACTCAACCTGACCCGATAAACCTATCAACCCGACCCGATAACACCCCTATATGTAGTGCATCACATCTATAAAGTACATCACACCTATAGAATCATTCTTGTTATTTACACACACAAAATGAAAAACATTTCTACTAATGCATCATAGTCTTATATATAATGAATCGCACCTCTAAAATTATTGATGTGATATACAAACTCAAAATTAAAATTTTGTAGACTAATGCATTATAGTCTTATATCTAGTGCATCACATCTATAAAATCATTGTTGTGATTTACAAACTTAAACATAATTTCAAAAACAACATCAAAAGCAAGTACAAATTATCCATAAAACAAAAACATTCAGAATTAATGCATCATAGACTTATATCTAATGCATCACACTCTTTTATCTAGTCATCAAACACATTAATGCTACATTTTATACTGTGATGCACCGGATATGACAATGTCATGCACTACATGCAAACATTTATATTCAATTGTTTGTTGCAAAAGATTACTAAACGCGTCTCAAAGATCACTAGATAATGCTTGTGGATGCTTAACAACTTTAGTTTATATTCTTTTGGATGTATAAATGACATTTATAATTATAATACTATTGATTCCTTACTTAGTACTTCACTTCTTAAATAGTTCTAATATGAGAAAGTTTTATAACTGAATCAATAATTTGTAAGGCCTGCTATAGTCTTTAAACCGTACTTATTTGCCACAAACAAAACCTTACTGCATCAATATTTTGAAACAACTGCACATACATAAAACTACACATATCAACTAGAAGAAAAACCAAAACAATTAAAGATTAACACTCAATACATCGCAATGTAAAATTAGTGCATCGCAGTTATAAATATAATATTGAGACATTTTATCAAACATCTTGTGTGCATCTTTCCAAAACATGTTTTATATTTGTTTGTTTCTCAATCTTTTTTTCAGATCTAGAACGTAACTCCGAATCTAACATATTTAGATCGATAAAAACATAAAAACTAAACAAAATATTCAGAATACGATCAATACACATCATATGCATGAAAAACAAAGATCGATACACCATATTAAGCAATGGTAACTAAAAAGAACAATTAATAAAAACTTACTTTTAAAGTTTAATGATGAATCTGACTACATCATGAGTGGGGAACCGTTGTCAAGGGTGGTGAAGGTGGTGTTGAACGGTTGGAGTTAACGGTGGTGAAGGTGGAGAGCGGTGGTGATTGTGGATGTGAAAGTACAGTGATGAAGATATGTTGATTTAAAACTACGATGATGAAAGTGGATTTGGGGGTGGGAATGAGGGCGGGAGAGAGATAGAACATGAATATGCAGGAGATGAATAAGAAAAAAGGTTGAAAAATGTTTATATAAAGGTACATGCAAAATGACGAAAATATCCATGTGGTTATAATTTTAGAGGCGGGGTTGGAGGGACAGGTGGCAGCGTGTGGTTCCTTCTTACCCTTTTTATTATAACTTTTTTTTATTTTACCCCAACTATATATATATATATATATATATATATGTATGTATATGCTTACATTACCTTACGTACATTTTATAATTAATTATATAAGAGTTATTTATATAAACACTAAAACATTATGAATGCCACGACGGTCCTTTAAAAACTCTTTCATGATTTGCATAATACCGTTTCACATAACATCAAAACTTGCCACACTCCGCCAATGCCACAAGTTACCTTTATCATTCAACTTAGAGTTTAAACACCCACCTTATACTATTGAAACACCTACGTCATCTTGTGATCCATCATCTAGAACCATGCTAATTAATTCAAACACGACTTTAACATGTCACCTCACAACATTTCATCTTTTGGAACATGACTATTAGAACTAGACTTATCTTATTTTATTACTCCTCTGAGTTTAAAGAAAATGGCTCCAAAGAAAACTCCTATGACCGATCACGCTATTAAGCAATTGATAGCCCAAGGCATGGTTGATGCGTTGGTTGATTATGAAGCTAACAAAGGCAGTGGAAACGGTGATGATAGCCACAATACTCACACCTTAGCACCCCCTATCCTTAGGCCAAAACATCGGCCGAAGGTGTTTGCATTGATTCCCCACAATAATCGCTAGCCCAGGGGCGGGTATTCAAACAAAGCACATCCGACAAGTCGTTGTTGTGATATCCTCCAACGGACAGGCCATAGGTAGGTGTACAAACTTAGAGCAACGGCATCCCTAGCTTTAAAGCAACCTTACACAATGTTAATGATATATAAAAGAGTTGCAATAAATTAGTTCTCTTATAGTCAGCGAATATTGATTAGCTCTGTAAACTCCACGTTCAACACCCAGGTCCTAATAATTGTTCGCTCTTGAGTCTTGAATTCATCTACGAATACGACTATCGTGCAAGTTATGTTGATCTATGGTCAAGACGTATTGAAACGCAGTCGCACACATTTAGCATCATATCAATCCATGTTGGGTAAGTTAAATAATTCCACCAAGTCATAAGTAGAGTGATTAACATTAAAACTATATTGACAAATGAACTTGTTTATTTTCATTGTAGTTTGGCGATCTAGTGAACAAATCGGGTGACGCAATGAAATTTTACATGACCATTCAGGAGAACCCGTCACATATCTATGGACGCTTCTCTTCTATAGATCCCAATGATGATAAAAATAACGAGTCAAACAGCGTTGTTTAGAAAAACACACAAAAATCCTAACAAAAATTAGAATAAGTTAGTGTGCATATCAAAAATTGCGGGTGAAACTAACGGGATTCACTAGTCAAACATAATTGATTAGCTTCAGTTCCCCAGGTGGCGAAACAGCTAGCTACTTTTCGAGCGAATTTGTCGAGGTCGGATTCGAGATTCTTAGTTTTCTTAATTGTTTACTTCATAACTATGCGTGTGTGGCACGGCAATACTTAGTTAATGAGGGGATTTTGTGTATGATGCTTAATTACACAAAACCATTTTCCATTCTAAACAGACTTAAAGTCGACCAAAAACCAGTCAAACCAAAAAAGACATTGTATTTGTATGTTTGCAGTTGTATTGTGCAGGAAAACGATATTCAGAAAAGACAACACAAACAGAAGCCAAAAACAAACAAAACCAAGCACCGCGGATGGAAAAGTCAAGAATCATCTAAGATCAAGAAGTCAGCTACATGAGGAAAAATCACACTGAGGGACTAAAACTGCACTGCCAAGAACCTTCAAGTGTATTGCAAAGAAAAAGACACAGGGTCCGAAATTGCTAAAAAACTATGGCGAAATAGTTACTAGTATACTATTAGAAGTGAGGCGGCCAAAGTGCCACCTAGCCCAAACTTACTATCTATTTCCCTTCCCAAAACAAAGAACCGCGATGCCCAGGTACAACTAAGAGCTAACTTTAGCGACATGTCAGGCCCATACCTCTACCCTGTCAACAAAACACACTCTACTCCCGAGTATCAACATATTCTCAACCACACGATCTACACCAACCCCACCCAGTTGGTATAAGTGCCAGAATGTGGGTGCGATTACCGAACCATAGTCCCTAGTACTTTCAATGGAGCCTAGGATTGACTCCAATGGATCTGCACAACAGATATTAGCAGCTGGGATGCTTGTTTTAAGAATTAGCTCACACAACAAACGACACCTGCGAGTTTATTTGTCTCATACAAAGAAACACCGAAGAACAGAAGAGTAAGCGATATGGGCAAGCAACCAAGACACCTTAATTCCATTTTAGTAGAAAATAAGGGCATTGTAACCCAAGTTAGAGAGAGTTGAGTTTTAATTTTTCAATAAAATCTTATAGCTTACACTTTCCGTTATTTACAACCAGCTTTTACTCTTCAGCTTGCTGAGTACACACACTTTTTCAACAGTTTTTCTAATCAAATTTAAGCAACTTTTACAAGTCAATTTACAATGTCGCTAAGTGTTAAGATTTCTTTATTACTTGAGTATTGCCTATGTGTTCAAAAACTCTCAGTACACTTTTGTTTATATAAACCATGCTTTCTTACATTAAGTAAACAAAACAAAAGTAAGTAGTTTCTAAGAGAAATCACTCTCACAATACACCACAGCTTATTTATGGATGATAAGCCAGTCTTCAGGATGGGCTTATGGAACATTACCTAATAAGCTTGTTTATACAAGTCCTAGAGCTTGTAAATTCCTTGGTTGTCTAGCCGTTTTGACACAAGTGGGTGTGACAAGTGCACTCTTTTTCTTGGTTTTCTTCTATCTTTCTACTGTAGAACTGCGTATTAATGCCTATTCTTTAGCTTAGCGTTTACTTATTTGCGTTTTTACATCAGAAGTGTTTAGTGCTTATTTTACTTAAGTTTTTAGTTTAAAAGTGATTAGTGCAACTTTTTTAGATCTAGTACTTTTAGTTCATTTAATAAAAACTGTGTAGTTTTGAGTAAACTGTTAGATATTAATATTAGCTCTTACTAAAGTAGCCTTATTTCACTGATTGAACTCATAGTCATAAGTGCATTATGTTTGAGTAATTGATATACGGTTTTATATTTAGGATCAATAAGCTTGTATAAAATTGACATGTTGAAAATAGTTAAATAGTTTTTTTTTAACTAGCGGTAAAAAGGTTTGAAATATACGGTAATAACGTTTAAAGAGAGAGGTTAATAACTCAAGGTGAGTGTCAGTATGGTTTAAACCATATGGTGTTTGATCTAACCTGTTGGATAGTTAGATTAGTGATAGGTTATGATTTTTTGAATAAGCCTTTGGAGGGTGAAACAAAATCTGTTTTGAGTTTGTGTTCTAAAGTTTGAAGATGAGTGGCAGTTTGATTAATTGGTAGGGACGTATGTGGATGATTTTTAGTTTATAATTATTATTGTTGTGTAGGTCTTTTGTGCTTTATTGTGCTTATTATGGCAGTGGTGATTTAAAAAGTTATATGGGCGTAATAAGACTCATTATGAGCCTATTTTCCAAAAGCCCCACATTTTAGTTGGCTTATTAGGTGAAGTTTTAGCTATTTTATTTTGGGCTTATTTAATAATTTTAGAGTTTAACTACTTTTTGATGCAATTTAGTTTAAGGTAATTTGTGTTTTGGTTGAAAGAAATATTTTGGAATCAGATAATCAACCTAAAACCGCGGTCTCCAAGTACATACTCTCCTTTTGAATTTGGATGCTTATTGATTTTTGTTAGTGTCCCAGAAATATCCAAAACCAAAGTATTATAGCCACGTTTCTGCATATCAACAGGCTTATTGAGCAGCGTCGGAAGCTTATAAATTTTGACTTATTTAGCAAGGTGTCTTCTATTAAAGTTGCTATAAACATGTATGAACGACTTTCAGTTGTTTTGCTTTTATTGAGCTAAAAATGACATTATTTAAAAATCAGTCACTTTTGAGGTCTTGGACTAAAAACGGATTGTTGTTTTTTAGCTCATTTTTCCATCTAGTTTTCGATTCTACGTTGCTATTCTATAATCTACACTCCTAAGTGCTTATTATGGTTAGGTACAAACATCTGTTCTGAGGTATTTGCTTATTTCTGTTTCATTGTTTGTTTTCAGTGAGCTAGCAGTACTAACTTAAAGCTAGCAGTACTAACTCAAAGTTATAATGTTATGTTAAAAAACTATTAGTACTGCTGAGTTTCCTTGCGTAATTTAACTTAATTGCTTTTTGACAATTTGCTTATTTATGAGTTAGCTTAGCTAGTTGAGTTGTTCTTAAGCTATTGAGCTTATTATTCTGTCGTTATAAGTATAAAGTTTTAAGTGTTTGTTCCATTCCTAGCCTTTTAAGCCTGCTCTAAGCTATTTCCTTGCTTAGCTTTTGAGTGCAATAATTTGCCTATTAGGTTTAGTGCCAAATCAGATCAAATCATTATCGTTCAATCATCAAATTCGAATTCGATTTTCATTCAAGCCTCGTTGGTAACATAAACCACCCGGAGACGACTCGATACTGCTTTCCGGTTTCAATGCTCTGGCGGGATTTCCGACCCTTGGACATTATTTATACAGTTTTATTTATCCTACATATTTTAATGGTTGAGTTCTCAGCGCGAGTCTAGACCTCTGGAAATGATAATAGATAAACAATATGAATCACACCGTCAAATATACCTAATAAATACGTCTAGGATCCTTAGTCAAATCGAAATTTAGGCTAAAGACTCGATGTCTAAACTACAATAAACTTGTTAGTATATATATAATCATTAATAATCATATATAATTTTATATACATAAAGGTCGATGAATCATTAATATTTGTGGATCAACACGAAAGACACGTGAACCCAAGCAAGTAAATAATAAATATTGCTTATTAATGAGATCACTCCCCCCCCTATGTGTGGGGGGGGGGGGGGGGGGGGGCTATTAAGCAAATTGATATCCCAAGGACATGGATGATGCGTTGGAGAAGACTATTAAGCCCTAACAAAGGACAAGTGCGAAACGGTGATTTGATATGCCACAATCAGGAACAGTTGGAACGTATGCAAGAAAAACATGTGCCTTACGAATCGTGACATATGCTGCCGCATACGTATAGTGTGACCTTTCTATGACAATCTGCAACACCCTCATAAACTTCTCAAGGGCGCGTACAGAAGGAGTCTCGTGAGTGCACGTATAGTGACTTCTTGAAATGCCAACCCTTTAACTTTAAGGGTACTGAAGGAGTCGTAGGTTTGACTTAATAGTTTGAGAAAATGGAATCTGTATTCCACATAAGCAACTGCAGCGTTGAGCGCCAAATTAAGTTTGCCACTTGCACTCTGCTTGGTAGTGCACTGACGTGGTTGAATTCCCACGTCAAGACTATTGGTCATGATGCTACTTATGGAATGACATGGAAAACACTGATGAAAATGCTAACTAACAAGTACTGTCCAAAAGGCGAAATCAAGAAGCTGGAGATTGAAATTTGGAACCTGAAGGTTAAGGGAACGAATGTTGTGAGTTACACGCAACATTTTCAGAAATTAGCATTGATGTGTGGAAGAATGTTTCTCGAGGAGTCTGATCAGGTGGAGAAATATGTTGGTGGACTTCCCGACATGATTCAGGGCAGTGTGATGGCATCCAAACCGAAAACAATGCAAGAAGCAATCGAGATTGCTAATGATCTGATGGACCAAAAGGTTCGTACTTTTGCTAAGAGACAGGCTGAAAACAAGAGAAAACTTGACAACAGCTCAAGCGACAACAACACACAACAACCGCCTTTCAAGAGGCAAAATGTAGCTAAGGCTTATTCTGCTGGGCCTAGTAAGAAGGAGTATGTTGGGACTCTACCATTGTGCAACAAGTGCAAGTTTCACTACGATGACTTGTGCACTGTAAAGTGCGCAAACTACAAGAGGGTTGGTCACTTGACCCGAGACTATAGGAGTCATGCCGCTACTAACAATCAGAGAACCCTCACTTGCTATGAATGTAGGAATCAAGGGCACTACAGGAGTGACTTCCTAGAGATAAAGAATTGAAACCATGAAAACCAAACTGGAGGTATGGAAGCACGTAGAATGGTGTATGCTTTAGGAGGAGGAGAAACCAATCAAGACCCTAACAATATGGAAGATAATATCGATGCTTAAAGTGAAAATTTTCTCGCTTGACCTAGGGAACCCTAAGTCGGAACTCTCTTAGAATCTATTTCCTTTAGAATTTCCCGTTGTATATTCTTTTAAAATTCCGTTGTACTGTGTGGATGATTTTAAGTTATCTATCGAAATTTATGTGATGTGAAAATTTCGTCAATTTTACTTCAATTTTCCATTTATTCATGCAAACCACTCCCTGAAGCATTATAACTTTACAAAACATTTCACTATCACATGATAAACTATTTTACTATCGTTGGAAAGCTATTTCACTAACATTTTATAAACTACCTTACAATCATTTTACCATCACCTTATAAACTATCTCGTTATGGATTCACAAAATAATAAACTACATTGCTTTCATCATATAAACTATTATTTTGCACTATTTTGACGAAAATGAGCATCGCATCGTTAGCCCTCAAATATGCATAGCCTGATCACCTATGTATAATTCAGGAAGGACCATGCCATGCTAAGAAGTAGTCACCTTAAAACTTTTGTCAAAAATTAATTCTCTACTTATATCCCCGAAATACAAAAAATTTGAGTGCATATTCATAAAACGTGTTCGTTACGAGGAAACAAATTAATAATCATAATAACTAAGTAAACCTTTACACCACCTTACTACATAGAGTCGACATCATCTCATACTAAATTTTAAGCCGAAAAGTCAAGACGCATCACTAGTCGCCCTAGGACAATCCGCCGGCAAGTTTAACCGTCATCAAGGAATTGAAACCCGCACCAATGATGCTCTATATTAAGAAAGCGAAGTTGGTTACCACGTTTTTGGAGGATTAAGATAAGTATTCCGCAACAAGTACCCAAACCTCTTCACCAACACCATTTTAGAAGGCAACTCAAACTGAATTTCAGGACAAAATTCTTTTAACACCGGGAGACTGTAACAATCCGTAATTTAAGGCCATTTTACGACAATAAATATTCAACTATTTATTTTAAACTTTTACGCGTTTACTTTTAATTTCAACCGTTTAGTAAAATCGCGTAAACTAAAAATCAACATTCAACGTAAACCGAAACTAAACAAATAAAAGTTTACGTCAAACAAGTGTTATATTATTTTTACGAAGATAAATTATAACTTTTCATATTTTATTTTTATACTTTACGTAAAACGTTTACGTTTTGCATTTTAAAACCTTTTTGCATACAAGTAAACCATTCTACATTTCTACACTTAACCAAATACCCATAATACTTATACATTATCAAAAATAAATTATTTCCCTCTCCCTATTCCTACTCATATGGACGCCTATACACAAAATACTACACAATTTATACTACAAAAAATAATGCTAGCTAGTTTGAAATTAATTACCAACTTTTGCTAACCCTCTTACACACTCTTACACAAGTCTTAGACCAATCTATCCTCCCATTTCTTTTGCTTACAAACCCATGCCGCACCCCATGCTTCTTTGAGTAAATTTGCTTCTTTGTCATAAGATATTTTCTAAATATATACCATTCATGCACTAGCTTCTTAATGCTCTCTTATCCGGTTTTGATTGAAAGTACACGGCAAGACACAAGAAAGAAAAGAACCAACCATGCCTTGTTAAGTCACTATCCATCAAATCCTATTTTGTCCACCTAAGGCTTTGTTTATTATAAACACCATGCCTACCTTTCCTTTATAAGCTAACACTTCTCTTACAACTCTTCATTCATAAGAAAATTGCAAGCAAACTTTCTCTCTATACCACTCCAAACCCACGGCTCATTTTCACAACACAAAACAATTCATAGTTTTCATTTTCTTGACAGTTCAAGTATACAAGATTAATTAAAGGGTTATTCTAATGTGTTTACATGTAAAGGTTCAAGTAAAATCAAAGGTTTATCAAGAATCAAAGTTAGGGTTTTCAAGAAGAATTAGGGTCCTTTATAAATTTTTGGTTAAAGATTAGGGTTTAATTTTGTGTTCACTTCAACTTTCATTCACACAAGCTTTATCATCATCTCTACACTTTCATAATTATTTCATTTATATGCATACATATTTATTATCTTGTTAAATCACTATCTAGTTATTATTTTATAAAGTTTATAAAATAAAACAAGTTTATACAAAATTAAGAAAATACATATTCATGGTGAAAATGTGTTTAAAATATGTTAGAATGCAAAAACATATTTTATTTGGTATATTACAAGTGTTGGATAATTTATATAATTAATTGTTGAATTAATTGTTACAAATTTATTTATATATTTTTATAAATAAATAATTGTTCTAGACATTTTATTTGGACATATTGGACATAAAATAGATGGACATAAATTAGAGGACTTAAAGTATACAAATGGTGTTGTTTTAATTAAGTTAGAAGACTTGTAATAATTAAATCATGTTCAAATTTATAAAAACAAATTTTATAAATATATATTTGGGACAGAATGTATAATCTATAAAGACATGATTTTTTATGCAAAGTATAGGCCGGATATTAAAATAGTACATTTCAAGTCGATTCCGAATATATAAGGAACTTAAAAAACGGAGTTAAAACGAAGGAGATATGAATTTTACGAGATTTCGATAATTTAATATATACAAACTGATTTTATATAAAACAGTTTATATAAACTATTTATGCACAAATTTTTTTGCAAGATATAAATATAAGATTATGATAGATCATTTCGACACAATTTCGTACATATAAAGAACTCGAAAAACGGACTTAAAACGAGAAAGTTATGAATTTTTAAAGATTTCAAAAACTATATTAATTCTCACAGCTTTTATAAAACTGTGAAAAACTGCGAGAAAATGGTGAACATTTAAATCGGTGTTTTTGAGGGCTTTCGGGTCCGATTCGGCTAAAGTGTAAAACTACAAACTTGTTCGGAATGATGTTTAATATCAAGTTTTCAGAACATAGAAGTGTATAGATATTGAACTAGAAATTATAAAAGCTAGTTAACTTTTATATAAAATTTTCTGCACTTTTATAAAAATATACAAAGCTGTTAGAAACTGAAAATAAGGTTTACGAGTGTTTTCAGGTCCATTTGGGCTATAAAAACCTTAAGAAATAATGTAGTGTTACTTATATAATATTTATACATTTTTTTAAAAATATTATTTTACAAAATGATTAAACTATTTATATAAAAATCATTATATAAATAATAAAAATATTAAATCAAATGTTATTAACAAATAATCAATTATTGGAAAAAGATAATATTTTTACGGATACATATACTTAGACATTAAATATCAAGCGTGACTTAACTATTGTTTCAACATTTATAAATTAAACAAAAACTATTAGGTGGTGATATAACTCTATAATTTATATTGTTGTATTTATTTCAAATACGCTATACTCATACGACATATAAAATAATTAGGTTGCATTCGGATCACACGTGACGTTTCACTTATTTGATTTCCTAGAATCAATACATTCACTTGAGGTGAGTTTCATGTCCCCTATTTTTACCTCTTTTTAACTCTTTTGGGGGAGAATACATGCACATTTACAAACTCATTTACATGATTGATTCCTAACTCATTTACATACTAGATTTCATAACTCATTTACATACTTGTTTTCATACCCATTTACATATCTTGCGGTGGGATACATTGCTCATTTTACAAAAAGACACAAGTACAATACTTTTCATGGTTTACAATAGTTATGTAGCGTGCCAAAGTAATGATAACCCACACTGCCCATTATCATGAACTGTTAATTATATTATGTAAGCGCGAGTGTTATAAATAGATATATTTAGGATTGACATCCCTGTTCGGGTGAGTAGCTCTCAGTAGTTCGACGGATTAAACTAACGGACGTATACCATGTTGGATTTGGGATGTTACAGGTTGATATCTACACGGGGCATTCATTAGCATTAAATTGCCTTCATTCATGTCGTAGCGTCAGTTTCATGAGCTTAGTGCAGTCGTAATTATATTTTGTGATATTGTATGTTTTACAATGTCATACACTTGAAATCTTGTGATCCACACTACTTTTACTGAACTTCACTAGTTGTTAAACACTCTTTTATGATACTGTGGTTAAAGCAGTAAACAATATACTCTTTTGGTCCTACATTTACACTTACATAAATCTATGAACTCACTAACTTTATGTTGACACTTTTAAGCATGTATTTCTCAGGTGAATAGATGCTTGGCTTATCTGGTGTGCATTGGAGTCCAAACTTTACAAGATTGCATTTATAGATTTCTTCTTACATTCAAACTACCAAATCTCGTTGTAATATTTCAGTTTTTCATTTTGATGCAACTTTGGGACAAATGCTATAACAAGTTCAATTTCAATTAAATCAATGAGATTACTTTTCAAACAACTCATTTAGAGGTCGTTCTCTCGTATCTTGTGTTGTTGTATTATGAAGTAACACTCCCGGACATACTTTCCGCTACGACCTATTTTGGGGGTGTTACACCTTAAATACATCATAATAGAATGATCTAGACATGGGCTTGAGCCCGATACAAATAATACCATATAAAATGGGATAACACTCATCCGCAGTTGGAGCGAGAGGACACCGAACGCTCAAAATGGAGCGAACCTCCTCAAATAATGCTGAAGGTAACCCTTTGGTGAAAATATCGATGAAAATATCCGCAAACTGATAACAAAAGGTACATGAAGCACGCGGACTTGACCAGCCGCAACCAAATCATAAACGAAATGTATGTCAATCTCATTGTGCTTCGTACACTAATGTTGAACCAGATTGCGTGATAAATAAACAGCACTGACATTATCACAATAGACAAGCGTAGCGGAAGATAAAGGAGTATGTAACTAACGAAATAAATTGCGTAAACAGTAAGTCTCAGCAACAGTATTGGCAACACCACGACAATCTGCCTCTGCACTGAAACAAGAAAGCGTCGGCTGACGCTTAGAGGACCATGAGAGTAGGTTGTTGCCAAGAAATACATAATAACCTGAAGTCGAGCGCCGAGTAGTAGGGCAACTAGCCCAATCTGCATCCGAATATGCAACCAAATCTGTACGCGTAAACTAAAAATCAACATTCAACTTAAACCGACATCAAACCAATAAAAGTTTATGTCAAACAAGTGTTATATTAGTTTTACGAAAATAATAATTAACTTTTTTTATTTTATTTTTATACGTCACGTAAAACATTTACGTTTCGCATTTTGGAGCCTTTTTGCATACAATTAAACCATTCTACCTACCCACAATTATACCCAATACCCAAAAATTATATCATTTCACCCATAACATATATATGGCCGGTTCTTTATATAACACAACACCAAAATGATATATCTTTTCGTTTTCTAGAAACTAAAATCTGTTTTAAGTAAAACCTTTGGCTCAAGCATTATAACAACCTTTCTTACACTTTCATCTTACCATCTTAAACAACTCCAAGCCAATCACTTACAACCTCAACCCCCCCCCCCCCCTAAAACCATGGTTTTGTGTTTAATGGTTTCTAGATATTTTTGCTATAAATAGCATCCTATTCCAAGACTTCATTTCACAAATTCACAACTAGCAAAAGATAAAAATCTAATCTTTTCCTATCATAGCCACAGTCAAAAGAGAGTGCACAAGAACATTTCATAGTTTTCATTTTATCAAGATTACAAGTATACAAGTGTGTTTAGGGTTGATATATAAGGTATATCAAATGGTTTTGCAAGTAAAATCAAGGGTTTCCTATGAAAGAAAATTAGGATTTTCAAGGAAGAATTAGGGTTTTATAAAAGGATTTTGGGTTGAAGAATTAGAGTTTGATTTGTGTTCATTTCTACTTTAATTCACACAAGGTCTAACATCATCTCTATAGTCATTTATATGTATACATATTTATTATCTTGTTAAATCACCATTTAGTTATTATTTTATAAAGTTTATAAATAAAACAAGTTTATACATAATCAAGAAAATACATATTCATGATGAAAAGGTATTTAAAATATGTTAGAATGCAAGAACATATTTTATTTAGTATATTACAAGTGTTGGATAATTTATATAATTAATTGTTAAATTAATTGTTACAAATTTATTTATATAGTTTTATAAATAATAATTGTTCTAGACGTTTTATTTAGAGATATTGGACATAAAATAGATGGACATAAATTAGATGACTTAAAATATACAAATGATGTTGTATTAGTTAAGTTAGAAGACTTGTAATAATTAAATCATGTTAAAGTTTATAAAAACAAGTTTTATAAATATATATTTGGAACAGTTGGTATAAACTGTTTACACACAGATTTTTATGCAAGATATAAACATAATATTATGATACATCATCTCGACACAATTTCGTACATATAAAGAACTCGAAAAACGGACTTAAAACGAGAAAGTTATGAATTTTAAAGATTTCAAAAACTATATTAATTCTCACAGCTTTTATAAAACTGTGAAGATGTGAACTTTAAAATCGGTGTTTTTGAGGGCTTTTGGGTCCGATTCGGCTAAAGTGTAAAACTACAAACTTGTTCAGAATGATGTTTACTTTCAATTTCAAGTTTTCGGGGACTAGAATTGTATAGATATTGAACTAGACATTATAGAAGCTATATAACTTTTATATAAAATTTCTGCACTATCTTCCTGACATGAATAGTGTCGGTTCGTTTGGACTAAAAACTTTAAGAATTAATTGTGTAACCTTTATATAATGATAATATGTGTTTTTAACTTTATAAATATTGGCCGAAACCTTTGACAACCTCCGAAAAATCAACATGAAGTTGAATCCGAAGAAGTGTTCATTTGGAGTAGAAGAAGGAAAGTTTTTAGGATACATGGTAACCTCAGAAGGAATAAGGGCAAAACCTAAGAAGACGAAAGCAGTGGCATATATGGAATCTCTGAAGACTCCAAAAGAATTGCAAATTTTATGCGAAAAGTTAGTAGCTCTAAAG
>BQNB010109899.1:4607-22658 GCA_026074375.1 Tanacetum coccineum
CCCATCCGAGGTGGTAGGTTAACCTCGGGTCTGCCCTCTCTATGACTGTCAGAGGGTAGTGATAGTGGTGGGAATGAAGTAGGAGCTGATGTAGGCAAGGGTGGTGGTAATGGTAGTGAATGGGAAGTAGCTGCAGCCTCAGCTCTCATCCGAATCGTAGCAGCTCGATAGCCCAATGATCGAATAGGACTAGGAGGTGGTGCTGTCAATACAGGTGAAGGTGGTGATAATGGAAAAGGAATCTGTGGTGGTGATGAAGACCATGGAGATAGTGGTGATGCTGGTGGGGAAGATATAGCAAGTAATCTGGCAACCTCAGAATCAGACCAGGCTGGTACAGGTAATGGCTCTGGAATGGAAATCCTAGCCGTCATCCGATATGCAGGGTGAGGTGGTGGTGTGGCCGCAGACTCATCAGTCTCAAACGGCTCAGTCTCCTCTGCAGACGGGGCAGTAGCTGGTAAAGCAACAACTACTGGGTAGGCAGGAGCTAGGTGCTCCTCCTCCGCCTCCTCGTCAATCTCAACATCCATCTCGTCATCCTCATCCTCCTCCTCAGCCTCGATATCCATATCGTCATCCTCATCCTCCTCTATGTCCATCTCATCGTCTCCATCGTCTCCTCCATCAGCAGGATAGTCGATAGGATCCTCCTCAGGGTCCTCATCGCCATCCTCCTCCGGATCTGCCTCCGGATCAGTCTCTGGAACGTAATTAGGTGACTGTGCGATAGGTGAGGCATCCTCAGCATACGGCTGGTCCTCAGCAATGATCTCGTCATCAACATACTCTGCACCTGGAACATAATCAGGTGAGGGTGGTGCCTGAAGAGCGGCCTCTACGTACGGGTCCTCTGGCATGTAAGGTAGCTCAAGTAACTCATGATCATCCGCTCGTGGGGAACCTATATCTGATAAGTCCTCATAAGGACTGGACACTGCCGTATATGTGATCCCCGATTCCTCAGAATCTGACATGACTGTATCTGAAAATCCAAAGATAGCTTATATTAGTATTTAATATAAGACCCTTATAGTAATATACATTTATAATTATAACATGTATACTAAATATGAATGCATCTAGTCCAACCAACTAATGCAGCAAGTAGTGTATGCATGAATGTATGCACATATGTATGTCCCGTGTAATCCCTTTGTTTATAAAAACAACTCTTGAAAACGGTTATAGTCCAGCAAAAACATTTGACCTGGTTCTCTATAACCTTGGCTCTTGATACCAATCTGTAACACCCCCAAATTGGGTCGCAGCGGAATATGGGTCCGGGGCGTGTTACTTTATGGATCAACAACACAAGAGATATATAGAACGACCAAAAAGTCGTTTGAAAACGATACATTGGATTTATCACAATATTTGTTACATAAGCCCGAAGCTTAACTTGTTCACTTAATCAAAATACAAAGATTTTCCGCCCATAACAGTTAACAAAATGAAATGCGACAAAATCTTTAATGCAAGACATCCATATCAAAACCACCAATGTATCCATCGCACCTTGTGCTTATTGATCCCCTGAAAAACATTGCTTTAAAACGTCAACAATATGTTGGTGAATTCATAGGTTTGATAAATCATATATTGTAGGACCACAAGATTTCCCCAAGTGTATGATAATGCAACAGATGCAGATATCATATAAATGTAATTACGTTGCTCTAAGCTCATGACACTGAAGCTTGACGTGTATGAATACCAAATTAATGGCCTACATTGCCCGTGATGATGTTCTAACCCGCAACATCCTTTATTCGACATGGTATACGTTCGTTTGTCTAGTGATAGCTAATCACCCGAACGGGGTTGTCAAACCCAATAGATCTATTAATAACATTCGCGCTCACAATTAACAGTTCATGATAATGGGCTCAGATATGGGTTATCGCTACTTAGGCAACACGTAATCATAACATGAAACTTAACCACTTGTGTCTAATTGTAAAGCATTGCATGTTTTTCACCCCAAAAACTTTGTAAAACAAAAGCATGTAAAACGTGGGGCTATGAACTCACCTTGAGTGAGTAATGTCAAGTATATCACAAATAACGCGCCACGCGAATTGATCAAATGCAACCTAATTAAATTAAGGTCGTATAAGTATATGGTTATCGCACTTAGGCAACACGTGTAATCATAACATGAAACTTAAACACTTCTTCATTATCTCTGTTGTGTCCAATTGTTAAAGCATTGCAGTGGTTTTTACCCCAAAACTGTTTTGTAAAAACAAAGCTGTAGAGAACGTGGGGGCTTATGAACTCACCTTGGAGTGAGCAGAATACCAAGTGTATCACAATTAACGCGCACGCGACATTGATCAAGTGCAACGCCTAATTGTAAAAATTAGGTCGTATATGTACCTGAGTACTTTAATCAATACATTGGAAATATAATCCAATAGTTATTACATCGTCAATCGTTCGGGCTTCATATTAAAGAGGTCTGACATCAGCGTACGAGGAGTTAGGACACTTTAAATCGTAAATCCAACAACTCGTCGATACGCCATCCGAAGAGGCCTCATTATGAAACTCCCTAGTAATATAGTACTTTGATAACCACATAATATTTTATATAGCTCAATCACCAACTAATGGTTTTGGAAAAATTGTGTTTAATAAGTTAAAACGTTTATAATTACCGTTTTAGTAAAACTAGCATAACTTTTGCGTTTTAAACCCGATTCTCGCGTTTCTTATGTCCATCTTTTAGTTTATTAAGACGAGTTACACGAATTTGACATTTTCATAAATTTGCCCCCTGATGAACCAGTAACTTTTCACTGTTCCTACCCCACGAACATGTGTTTTATATAGTTTGTATTTATTGAACCCCCCCCTCATCTCAGTAAACCGTAAATGTCGTATTTTTTGTTTATAGCCGTTTTTAGTGATTCTTTCGAGGACGTTCTCGTAATTGAAAGTTCTATATATTTATGAGGTTTACAAAAATATAACTTTCTGTCATGAATAGTAAATTTTATAAAAAAATACTTTTATAAAAGTATAAATTGTCGTAAACTTGCGAAATTCATAACTTGTTCGTTATTAATTGAAAAATTACGATTCTTATCATTTTGGAATCCTAAAAATATGTGTTATTTGTTAAAAATATCAACACTTGCTGTTTATAATTTTTATAAAAATGTTTTTATAAAAATTTTACTTACGACTTCGTTTATTAACGTATAACTCGTTTTTTTAACATAACTTTTTCGTTATATTAATCCCTCCGTTTCACAAGTTATCTTACCTTTTTCGGACTATCGTCCGGTGGAATTGGAAATGTATTAATCTTGATAAAAAACAATAAAAATGGATATGTAAAAATTCGGATTTTGGACAGCAAGTTTGATTGAGTTTGTTAAGTCTTTATATATCCTTGTTTTCATACTTTTCCACTTTTGTATTTCACCACAATTCTTACAATTTATATATATGTATTATATCTTATATATATTATGTTCATAGTCCATAAGTGTCCTTTTTGTCCAACTTACCAAATCCTTAATAATACTAATATGTCATAACTTTATAATGTAAGTCATTTCACCATAATTCATATGTAGCCCATTTTCCTTTTTATAACATATAGTGTAACCATATTTTTGTCTTATTTTATGATTATAACCTTATTTGATGATCTATATAATCTCACTATAAAGTCCCATAATTAACCTTAACCATGTCAATTTTGTCATTTCTTTCACTTGAATACATAGATTAAGAAACTCAACCCATGTTATAAAAACCCTAATGGTAATACATAAGAATCATTTTTATGTTTTAACCACGGGTGTAAATCACTTGTTTTTGTGACCATTTTAACATGATGTTAATAACATCATAGGATTATAATGTGTAGACATTATGAATGAAACAATTAAAACTCCTTTTTACATGATTTTAAATCTCTAAAGTGGTGATTTTCGCAGTTTACCAGCCTAAAGACGGCCTCATCATATGATAGACTAATGAAAAGATTAAGAACATAAAGGAGTTCAAATGACTTAAGAAGATGTGTTGATGATGATGATAATCAAGTGCTAAACCTTGTTTAGCACAAGATCCAAAGCTTGCAGACACATAAAACGCCTAGCTTTCCTTCAATAAAAAGACCTAACTTCCTTTCTCTTGATTGTAAAACTTGAATTATGGTTAACCAATGTGTTGCAAATGCCTTAGTATCCTATTAGCATAGAGATGTGTATAGGAGTGTATGGGTTGTAGAAAATTTTGTATGGGTTTGGTTGGGACCTTGCTTTGAGTACTTGCAGCTCTAGTAGGACCACAAAGAGGGTTTATTGGTTTGATTTTTCTCTGTGAAGTGTTGGTGTTGTATGCGATTTTCTGTTTCATTTGTTATTACATGTATATAAGGATGGTCTTTTGTCATGTAAATTAGCATAGTGAGTCAGAAAAAAAGATGAGAGGAAATTGAGGGTTCATGTTTGTGTGTATGAAGTCAAAGAAGAAACAAAAGTAAGGTGTAGTGATTTAAAGCAAGGTGAAGTGCGCTTTTGGACCAAGTTGCTCGAAAATGACTCATTTCTCTTATATCATGTTGTTGTGCCGTGTGAAATAGTAAGGCGAGGGGTGGGATGGCCTGTTCTAGAAAGGCTGCTGTTAGGATTTGCAGGATGCAAGACGCATTGCAGTTACCCTTGACGCTTGCAGGTTATATATAAGCTCATACATTACTTGTAGTGAACAATGTGAGTTACGCAGATTGGACTTTTGTAAATAGATGTGTCGCAACTTGGCGCTCTTGCTAAAGTGTGTTTGGTGCGCATTGCTATATTTTCAGTAGTGTACCCTGTGGTAAATAACATTTCTTGAGCTAAAGTTTCATAAAACTTGAGGTAGTGGGTTATGTAATCGTGGGTTTAATTTGTTTGAAGCGTATATGTAAAGTTGTAGTGCTTTCCGGTGAGTATGCTTAAACGTATAAAGCTTAGCGTCGAAGACACGTCTTTAGACGTTACCCGCCTACCCCCCCGAGCCCTCCATGAACATAACGAGACCCTTAATTGTCTTATGTCCAACATAATTATGATATGCTAACTCCCTGCTTGATAGTGAAGAACTGTGTTTGATGAATTAATGCCGCGTTTTTACATTAAACAATAATATTTGGCTGTACGCGATTTAATGCCTAATCGCTTATATTTCAAGCGACCATGTATGAATACTCAAAAGGTTACTGATTGCGGATTTGTTGACGTCGTCAATGACTCTAAAATATAGGGTGTTATAGTTATGTGCAAGTTCTCTTCTACTTTCCTAGTTCTAGTGTTAAATACCCTAAAAGCCTTGCTATTTATAGAGTACCCAATAAAGAACTCCTCTCACCAGCGTATCGGTCCTATCCCACATTTGTCCTTAGAGGGGATCTAGGTCTTATAGACTAGTCACTAGGACACCTAAAAGGTCTCATATAAACTTATACTAACGTGGTTCTTGTCTACCATCTAATAGTTCCATAAAGGTGTCTTGTTGTGAGGCTTTTGAATGTTGGTCACTTTAAACCCTATTCTGTGAACTATCCAAGCAAGTATCTATAACTACTTAAGGACAAATGTAGTAGGTAAATAATGAATCTGCTAGCGATAGTTCTAGCTGCCTCCTATTAGTGTCATATCTCTTTTTCTTTTCGCAACTCTATTTTGATGTGGAGTTCTTGGGCCAACACTAAACTCTTCTTAATACCTTTTTCATCGCTACAGAAGGTGAGATTCATGTGCATTGTATGTTTTGAAAACTCAGTTTTCCATTGTTCACTCTGATGAGATTTTAACCTTATGATTTATTTGGTTTACTATGCCAGTAATAAGTTTTAAGGATCCCAGTTAGTGTCTCAGATTTCTTAGTGGGTCGCGTCAAAAAGAGAAACTACTCCCAGCTAAACCTTACTGTAGTCATCAGTAGACAACAAGGCAATATATCTTGTGATTGCTACTCCCTAAAGAGGTGGTCCAAATAAGTCCATATGTAAACATTTGTAAGGTAGCTTGATATGAGCTCACAAAGCCTGGTCTTAACAGAGGCTTCTTTATGTGCTTTCCCTTCTAACAAGCAAACACTAGGATGGTCATTTTCAAAAGCTTCTTGAAGGCAATCCTTTTACAATGGTTTCCCTTTCACAGTTTGTTTATAGTTTTAAAGTTTATATGACCAAGCCTCCTATGCCATAAATTAGACTCATCTATTGTAGCCTTTGCAAATGAACAAGTCAAACCTCTAAACGGCCACACCATTCTATTAGATCAAAACTGTACATGTTGTTCTGTCTGGGAACTTTAAGCAAGACTCAACTTTCATCAAGTAGTTTAAAGTCAGAAGATAGAATAAGACATTCAGTCTTAGTGAAAAGAAAACTATTTTTCTTGTCACACATTTGTGAGACATAGAAAAGGTTAAACTTAAGTTCCTTTACAAAGTATACATCTTCAAAGTCTAATTTCCCCGTCCTAATTTTACCTTTTCCAGTAATTTTACCTCCTTTAGGACTTCCTCTGAATGTAACAAATCCACCATCAACCTCTTGATAATCTATAAGAAGGGACTTGTTTCCAGTCATATGCCTAGAGCATCCACTGTTAAAAATCCCTTGATCCTGTAAAGTATATTGTGGATTACCTTGCACTCAAAATGAGAGAATTAGTTTCTCTTGGGGACCCAAGCCATTACTGACTTGAGTCTTCCTTGTAGATCAGCATAGTCAAATCTTTTAAACATGTATGATCCACTGTCTTTGGAGGTATGGTCAATAACATTTCTTGTTAGTCTCCAAATCTAGCATGCTGAGGACTTAACATCATTTTCCTCATTTCCCACAGCAGCACTAACTACTACTTTTGGCCCAACAGTAGTTTCGTTACAGTGTTAACCCTTAGGCAGTATAACTATTTTCATTTAAAGTTATTGGTTTTTAGCCTGCTGCATTTTTAGTTAAAAGCCCTTTTTACTGGTGAATGTGCTTTAAAATAAGAATATGTTGTAGGTAATGCATCATTCACTTTTGATTTAACGGCAGCGAGCTAGTTATTAATAGGCCTTGGCAGTAGTACTAATTGATTGCTGCTACTCTTGAGAGCTTTGTCTTAGCAGCATTAAACTGGTATTTGTGCTGAGATTTTGTTACTAACTGCTGTTGGACATAAATTACTTTTAGGATGTGGGTTGATCAATCTAATTTATTTTGGTGGTTCACCCTCTGAGCATTGTTCCATACTGGTCTAATTTCCCTTTGACCAGTAACCCTTCCCTTATTATTCAACACTGGTTTTTCTACCATTTTCTTGTCATGAAAATCACAGTCTTTGATTAAATGATTAAAACTCCCACAAACAAAACAAGCTTTCTTTATAGACTCAAAACCATTTCCTAGTTTCTGAGTCATCAACCCATTCCAGTTTCTTCTATTATCCCTAGGACTTTGACTTTTCCTAGGATACTCTACTTGCCTATGTGTGTTTTCCTTATTAACAGATTTCACATTCTCATCAGATTTGACAAAATTGATTTTAGTAAACTTTGGTTTTGTCTGATCAGATTTAGGTCTAAACACACTATCATTATCACTATCAGTGTCCCAATCTTCAATGATAGGAGCACTAGGCCTAACAGTTTTAGGCTTTTCTACAATATCCTTACTAGTCTTAGATATACTAGTTTCAGTTTTACTCACTTTAGTCTTATAGACATAATCATCTAACCCAGCAAAGGATAAGTCAGGTCTTGAGGGCATGTAGTTCCCAGTGTAGGGAGGGGGGACTGCATGAAACCCTTTACCTATTTTGAATCTATCATTTACTAGACTATCATCCACATCACTTTCTCTACTGATAAACACACTATGAACCACTTTACTCTCATTTATTTGACTATCATAACCAAGACCAGCTTTGTATTTAGCACTTATTTGACTATTAATCAGTTTAGTTAGATTCTTTGATGATTCTTTAAATTTTGTTAGTTTAAGTTTCAAATGATCTTTCTTTTTTAAAGCTTCTTCTAACTGATTTTTAAGGTCTTTGATAGAAATAACTTTCACTTGGACATCATACTTTAAAAATGTAATATCTTCATAAACAACTTCATTCTTTTCATGAATAACTATCCTAGCTTTTAACGATTCTAATCCCATTTGATAACCTATAATTTCTAGATTAGATTTATTAAGAGCTTCACGTTGTTGATCATACTATTTTTGAAGAGTTTCATATGATTTTAAGCAATCTTTAGAGCAAGTATGTACCTCAGAGTCTAAACTTGATGAACCTTAGGATTTATAGGCCATTAGAGCAAAGTTTGTAATCCCTTCTTCAACCTAAAAGCTCCAATCATAACCACCTATCCCATCTTGAACAACCAAGGCATTTGCAGGAGTCTCCACTGGTACAACCCTTCTTGGAGCATCTCCATTTCTATTCCCCTGATTCCTTAGTACCCTACATTCTCTAGCAAAGTGACATCTCCTGTGGCAGTTATAACATTCAACCTTTGTCTTATCAAAGCTAACAGTTTCTTTGCCATTGAACATCAGATTCCTTCTTGTCTTCTTTAAGAATCTCCCTCACCCTTATGGTAATCATGGACACCTGTCATTTGAGATCCATTTCTTCAAGATCATTAGTATCAATCTGCTCCAGATCTTCATTGTCTAATTGTGGACTATTAGATTGATTAGCAAAGAAGGAAAACATGACATCATCAACATAAGTTGAGGAAGAAGCTTGTCCCTGTGAACTAGCAGTAGAAACTTCATGAGCAGTATTAATTGCTTCATTAGTACTGCTAGTATTTTCTGAAGATACAAATGCCACATTCTGAGAGTTTGAGCTTGAGCTTGATTGGCCTTTAATCTCAGATTCATACACCTTCGGATTATTATACAAATCATCCATGCTCAATGTGTCTAGATCAGATTTGTTTCTCATGATTAAAGCAATATTGTTCCAAGCTGATGGTAGACTTCTCAACAACTTCAGATTTGCATCTTCCTGATAGATAACTTCACCATGAATTTCTAATTCGCTGATGAGTTTCTAAAACCTATCATAGGTTTTATCTAGTCTTTTAGATCTTGATGTAGTAAAATTCTCATATTGCTGCTTCAGAATGGTTTTCTGCATTTTCTTTGATTCTTTGTTGCCTCCAAACCTGGCCTTGATTGCTTCCCATAAGGTCTTTGCATCCTTGATTCCATGAAACTTCAATAGGTGCTCATCAGGAATGGCCAACAACAAAGTGCTTTTAGCTTTTAATTCATTCTTTCTTACTAGATTTTGTTCAGCAGTTTTGGGAGGAATGGGACCTTCATTACCAGCACTAGCTGATGCAATAGCAGGTGCATCACCATTCACAATAACCTCCTAAAGAGCGTAATCTGTGTGAGTAAGATATTGCTCCATTCTCATGCTCCAGAGATCATAGTCTCCTGTTTTGAGTACTAGAAGTTTTAGTGCAGACACTGTATGGGTAGTTTCTGATTGCAACTCCATCTTTTCTTTGACTAACAGATCTTGAGTAGAGTTAGAGTTCTTCTTATTCAAATTTTCTTAACAAGCTCTGATACCACTTGTTGATCCTTTTTTTAACAGATCTTACTTAGCTTGTTAAAGCTTAGTTGTGTTGGATAGATCCAAAATAACTATAGTAGAAACTAAGATTGAGAATATCACAAACTATGAGGAAACTAGTTTGTAATACTAAGAAGAACAATAAAACAATAAACAAACTTTTACTAAACTTTCAGCCTTAATATGAAATGATCACTCTGAATAGTGATAGGGTTACAAAATAACTTTGTTAGGATCTGAGATTTGATGATTACAAAACTAAATATGAAAAATTAAAGAAAGATGAAACAACAAGGACTTAATGTGAAATATTAAGTTAGCTTTCTATGTAAGCTAGGTTTTCTTGTAAACCCTAGCATATCTAGTATATAAAGGGATGTAGGCGTCTGTTTTAGATATCCATCATAGTTAGATCTCTCCAATGAGAGTCTAGACACACAAAGAAAGCGTGTGTACTATTAGTTAGCTTATTAGTTAGTTTATTAGATAGTTAGTGTAGCCTCAAGGATTGTGGATCCTTGTTATAGTTTGTAACCATTTGTTCTGATCAAATCAATGGAGGCCTGAATGTTTAGTAGTAAAACCTTGTTTAGCAACATTACTGTTCTTTATAATTTCTGCTGTACTTATTAATGTTGTTTGTAAAACTAATCCTAGATGGGCAAAACGATTCTCAACATGTGGTATCAGAGCGGGTTGCTCTTGATATATAGGGTTTACAAGGTTTTTAGACGTATTTACTTTCTGTTTTTAAGTAATAAAGAAAATTGGTGAAACTAGGGTTTCCAGAAAAACCCTAATGTGATTAAAGCAGTAACAAAGAAGATCCTTGACGTCAACAGTAGGGTTTGGTTTAATTATGATGATATGGGAGTCATTGTTTGCTGGTTTGGATGTCGCAGCAGATAATGAGTGATTTGAAGTAGAAGCAGGTTGTTTATGTTCGATTCTTCATAGATAATAAGGTTAATCATCAAACCCTAATTCAACAGGGAAAAAGAGTTTGGCGATTCAGATCTTGGAAACATCTTTTGTATAGCAGGTTGCTACGTGTTATGGGTGAGAGTTTTGTTCGGATTTGTTGATACCTTTGTGATCAGGTTCTGCTCATAAAGGTTAGTACTTCCCATATTATTAGAAGTTGCTGTTTAATTTGGTATGTGTTTGATAATTCTACTGATAAAGGAGCAGCAGGTGGTCAAATGTTTATGATAAAATCTGTTAATGAAAACCCTAATGATGGGGTGATATCGCGTCGTATGTTGAAGTAAAACTTATGATGTAGCTTTCAAAAAATTTATGCATTTGAATGACTTTTATACCATTAGGGATACATGTGAGTTTCAAGTTTATTATGACATGATTTTTCTAAAAATTCCATGAATGTGGTTCACATTTTAGACAAAGTCATGAAAAGATCAATTAATATAGAAACTTTTAGTTTATATCTTATATTACAATCAAAATGACTTATAACTTAGAGTTTTCTTTGTACGTCTTTTGTGGTATAATGCACTAAAAAGGGCACACATTTCGGGTGTATGAGATATTAGCTACACAAAACACTTAAAGAAATGGACTTTGCGAGTTATGTTCCAGTAGCTTTCATGGAATCTGTTAAAAATGCATCTAGGCTTATCGCTTTTGCATATAATGTGCCATTTGCTTGGGTTGTTCTTTTCAGAGTGCATGAACTTACAAAAAACAAGTAGGTAAGATGGTTCTTTCTAATGATTGCACCTTGGTACTGTTGATGGCAGTTCGAAGCTTGCTGCTTCTTCAACTTATGATATAGATCTTCTTGAATGATACATAACAAAAGATTGTGATGTTGGTTTTTTCAGATATACCAAGAGCTGAAGATGTGTTTGATGAACGTCATTGTTGCGATGTTTGCCATACTGATCTACATCAAATAAATAATGATCTCAGAATGTCCAATTACCTCATCGTTCTTAGGTAAGTTGTTCAATAATCTCTACAACTTAACATGTGTCACGCTTAAATCAAACCTTTTATCATGGTATATGATTCATAGTTACTCATAAAATTCCTAATGTCCTAATTGATCTAAAACTTCACAAAACAAATCATCCAAGTATTATGGTTAATTTGATTTTAAATTTACAACGGATCCTCTGCTTGTCACATATATAGCACCGTCGTGTTATTATTATTTATTAATATAGGACCTTCCAATCTATATATTTAAACAATAGTTTAAACAAAATATGCATATCACCAATCACATCATTTTGATGACTACCTAAAATATATAATCAAGTACAAAACCACACTAAGTAGTTAACCGTATCGGAACAACAGGCTTAATTGCAATAATATGGAATTTTTAAATTCTTTAACATCTACAATAATACAAAAGATTTGAACATTTAACTTTTTAGTATTTTTGGATTTTAGTCTTTTAATTGTATTGAAACAAGAGATGTTTATTGTTTTATTGGCGGCTATAAGCATGAAGTGTTATGTGAAGTTGTGGAGGTGAGATCGCATGTTAGCAAATACAATATCGGAGACATCGTTGGGGTCAGTCATCTCGACTATTTCTGCAGCATATGTTGCCCATGTTAGGTGGACGCGGAGAAATATTGATACAAGATATAGACATACAATGATGTTTACACTGATAGGAACCTACTCAAGGTGGAATCTTGGACTCCATGAACATCCTTCAGCAATAGGCAGTTGAACAAAGGGCATGTAACTAAATATTACTCCAAAAAGTATGTATCCAGTTTTTTTTGTATATTATGGTGAAAGTAAAGTTTTCATTTTCTAGACTTTTATGTGTGGAAGTGCAATCGCATAACTTCAGGTGGTTTAATTGTGTTTTGTTTTTGGCTAAAGGTATGTTACATTTTCCATGTTGTTTTGTTGTTGGCGAAATGTATTTTGGAGAGTAACCTAATCATTAATTATACAGGTTTGCAGGAACAAATAAGAAGGTAATTGCCTTGATGACTAAGAGTAAAGCTCCGGTTAGTCATACAGAATTGACGAAGTGAAGTTAGAGTAAAAAGGGACTTATACAATATATTTTCTTTACATTTGAGTTACAGCCTTCAACTACTCCTGAGGTGTCTGGCAGTACGAGAAGAGTTTAAATGCAATCTCATTCGGCATCTATTTTCTACAAACTGGATCAAATCAAAGAAGATGTTCTATGTTATAGGATTAATTATATTTCTCAAAGTAACAGGTTTAAAATCTTGATACTATTTTTTGTTTTTGGCAAATTTTGATTGGATTATATATCGGTGCATGAAGCTCATGTTCGTCTCTCTTTTGTATGCATGATTTGACCCATTCATGTATGATGAAGATGAACTATATAACAACATACCCAAACCCCCTCCGTATCCTCTTCCGCCGTATGATGGATTACCCATGTCGAGGTAATGAGTGTAAAACATGTTTTTTATGCAACATATATCTTATTTGTTATAATTCAATGTCTTTGTTTTTTTATTGTCATTTAGTATTTTATTAAGTGTACATAAACTTTTAACATTCTTTCAAGTATTTTTTTATGCTTTATGCTACATTATAATATATTTTAAAAAAATTTCAATTATCTATACTTTAAACATGAATTTTTCTATACATTTAAAATCTATTTAGTAAGTCGCCCTAAGCAATTTCTTAAAGGAGCCCGTCCAACAGACAAGCCTTAACGCTAGTGGAACTATATATATTATATAAGATATATATATACTATAATATATAGATATGTATAGAGTAAGAGGATCCAATGAATGAAGTAATTAAAAATAAGAAGTGATGAGAAGGTGGACTAAAACCAACATTTGAGATGCAAGCGGACTTTCATTAGATGCATTTCTATTCATCTAGAGTCACCATATAGAGTTTCGAAAGTAATTTGATGTGTAGATGGTGCAATCACTTGATTATTCATGATTTTGGCACATGTAGAGGATCAAAAAATAAGAGAAATCATGAAATGCATCTAAAGTACCTATATGCATCTAAAATTATAGAGATGCATCTAATTTAAGTTGATGCATCTCGGATATACGGTTATAGTTACTTCTTATCCTTCTTATTTTAAGAAAACTTCTCATTTGATCATAACTTATATATATGAAATATATATAAGATATATATAATAAATCTATATATTATAATAGTGTTAAATAATTATAATGTGTCTTAATTGCTAATCTCGAAGGCAACCAATGAGTGGGATCACTGACAGCCAAAGATCACATTCGGAGCCCTTGGTTTTCACAGCATTTTTAGTGGTTCAGGCGGCACGGTTAGGGTCTAGCTAAAATTCGATATACTTATCTCAGTCAGACTGCTTTACGTTTGGGGGAGGTCTACTTCTTATGGCTTTCATATCATGAGTCTCATCATGCTTGACGTTCCAATAATTGCTCTTTAGGCTGTGCTTGTTGTCAGAGTATCGCTTGGCGAAATGTTTCTCAATGCCCTTCTCGATCTCAGTCCATCTGTCTGAGATCATGTGGGACCTCAAGTCAAAGTTGTGATGCATTCAAATATAAAAAAAAGATATAGAGATATAAATAAATAAACAAATTTAGATAAATATACACATTTAATTAAATGAACACGATAATAAAATAATATAAAAGGAAAATGAAATAACTCACAATTAGTCTTCCTTTGATGTGCACCTTCTTTGACTTCTTGATATCCGACCTGGAAGGGTAGTAAATCGGGAACTCCTTGACCAACTCGCCGAGACATAAGTTTACTCCACCATTGCTGATCTTCCCGTCATGAAGATACGTTATCTTAAATTTCCACTCAATGGAGATCATCATGGCGGTCCATACTCTTTCGAATCGGATTCTTGAGCTGAGGTTCTTCTTTCTTCATAGCACCCGCCCTTCCTTCATCCATCCCTGCCAAAGCCGTCCCCTGCCAATCTTTAGCCCCTAAATCTGGCTTTTCAGCCTCCCACACCTACAAATTCAAGTGAGTGATAACGTCAAAAAATAATAGGTAACCGAATTTAAGTGATCAAGTTTATGCTTATATTAAAATAATTGAGAAATTCTTACGTTGAAAACTGAGGCCAGTCTAACGTGAAGGGGGACGGGGTAGGTCACCGGCATCGTCTCCACCGTGACCGCGCACTACTGTTGCTGACATTTGTAAAAGTACAAGTAGAATAACATATAGAAAATCATGAACAAAATTAATATAAGCATGCACACATTCAAATACATACACATTTAAATAAATATAAACATTTAAACAATCCATAACAATTTCATTTAAATAAGTTTCGTATTACAAGTTATAATTCAAGATCAATCTTCCTCATCACTAGAATAAACAACAGTCGCAACTTCATCATAATCATCAGCATTGGCGAGGAATTAATCATCAGAATCTGCTAGGTCATGAGGAACGTAGTCTTCATCATTAATAAAATCATCGTCTTCGTAAAAAAGAAAGATATCTGGTGGTGCCTCAACTCTCATTGATTGACCATCGATATTCAAGGTCGCAAAATCCAAATCATTTAAACTAGTAGAAAGTGCGAGATCAGATGAGTTGTTTTCATGTATAACTTCATAATCGTCCTCTACCCATCGACAATTCCCCGTTGCGAATACTTCATTATATGCACGAATCATGGAAACGACCTTCCAAGATGGAATGGGTCGTCATCTAGCTATATTCTTCAGTAGAAGACATCATCTGTTTACTCGTGTTGCGAGAAATGTACGGGCTGATCTTTTAAACGACTAACTAGATGCAATTTGTGTTTATGTGTTATCTAATGATAAAACGTTACTTTACGTCCTTCCCATTTCTAGTGTCCGAACCCCTTAACTTGAAAAATAACTTGAACGAGATATATGCAAAATTGAGAATTTTCTTCAAGCTGACCATAATACATTTCTCTTCTTTCCTCACAGTGAACAAGATAGCTACTATTTTGATTTGTACAACATAATCATTCCGCGGCTATTACACAAACCTCTACAACACCGTTTGACTACCTAAAAGTTAATGAGATGGAGTCGTGAAGGTCGCACACGCCAAAGACGAGTAACTCATCAGTTAACTTGGGTCTTTCTCTAATGTAACATTGAAGGACTCTAATGAAAAAAGTATAGGAATAATAGAGATGAGTACTATATAACATATATTTCAGAGACATACATACAAATCATTTTACCAGTGGCTCGAAACTAGCGAGGAATTCTTGTTTCATCTGTCACTGTGTTCGGTAATGCAAAATGAAAGTGGTTCATGATATTAAATAAGTCATCGAAAACAATAACTTAGGGAAAAAAAGTATCAAAATAAAAACAGCTATATCTCATCGAAAACTAGACAAAAGCACCAGGTACTGTCGATTATCAGGAACTGTTGTAAAGTACATACCATATAACTTTTTTTCATCCTAAGTTTGATCTAACCGCATAATATGACGTTTAGTTACCAATCCTTTCTATCATATTTGATCGTATAACACCTAAAATTGACTTGTGGGCGAGGACAATCGATTACGAGACCAGGAGGACGATTTATTTAGTCCAACAACCACAAAAAATAACGAGAACAGAAAGTTAATGCTTCTTCTGCAACATAACCCTCCGCTATTGAACCTTCTGGCTTAGCTTTATTTCGTACATATTTTTTAGCTTCTTCATGTATCTTTCAAATGGATACATCCACCAGTAGGGAATAGTCCCACCTTTAAGAGCCTCCTCAGGTAAATGCATAAGGAAGTGAATCATAATGTCAAAAAAAACAAGAGGATATATTTGCTCGAGATTTCACAAAATATGATCACATAGCTTTCAATTAACAAATGATCATCCGTCCAGTCAAAGTATCACACCCTGTTAAGAGCGGAAACAAGAGGTGCGACGTTTTGGAGACATCGCATAAGATAGTAAATTACACCATACTTAGTTTCGAGAAATTTAATTTACAACGTTACATAAAATACAATCTTGGATGGAAGCAAAAACTTGTCTTTAGAAAACATCTTGGCCAATGGATAACTTTGATTTCAAGTACCTTCAATTTGTAAATGCTGATCACCTGAAAATGATACTCGAAAAGGTCAACATAAAGTTGGTGAGCTTGTAGGTTTAGAGTGTAAACCCAGTTGTTGTGCCAGAATTTAAAGTGGGATAATAGTGCAATACAATAGTGAAGTACAAATAGTATTCATAGAATTCCAACACAATTATATCAAATCATATCATACCTATTCAACAAATTAATAGTGGCCCAAGCGCTTATAGATTTCCAAACTTATCGCCTACCAACTAGAGCTACACAGTCGGCTAAGTAGTTGTATGCAGAATAAGTAACATGGTCATCATAGATAGATCATGTATATTAAGCACATAAAGTATGCAAGTATGTGCACATTTGAATATTGTCCAAAAGCATAAAGATAGTTTAGCACAATAGTAAAACAATTTAAAAGAGATTTGAGTATCATTTTCCTCTAAGAAAAGTGGTTTAAAAGTGGGGCTACGAAGACTCACCTCAAATATGGATGAAAGTAACTGAAATAAATGATCACAGAATAATGTGCAATGGTGCTTGGTCATGACCTATTAATGAAGTTTTATTTTAGAGATATGTTATGTGAAAATGAAATAATGCATATGCGTTTGTAAAAGAATTTGTATGAAAGTTTTAAAAGGTTTTGTATCATTGTTGTGTGGTGATTGATAAGTTTGACTCGATGAACTTATGTCAACGTACGATGAATATATATATATATATATATATATATATATATATATATATATATATATATATATATATATATATATATTAAGTATCTGATAAGAAAAACAAATAGTAATCCATGACTAGGTAGTGTGGTAAGAAATAAGAATTTAATTGAGCGAGGAATGAACAAGAAATAAGTAACAGGGAATAATTAAATAAGAATTAAATAAATAAAGTTTAAATAACTTAGAATTAAAGAAATAAAAATTACATTGATAAGAATTAAAGAAATAAGAATTAAATAAATAAGAATTAAATAATTAAGAATTAAAGAAATAAAAACTGAATAAATAAGAATTAAATAATTTAGAACTAAAGAAATAAGAATTAAATAATTAAGAATTAAAGAAATAAAAATTAAATAAATAAGAATTAAATGATTAAGAAATTAAGAAATAAGAATTAAACATTTTTTGGCAATTTACCCAATCCCCAAGTTATTTAGATATGACGTTCTTGATATAAGTGTTATTAATGTTTTAAACATACATATTAAATAAAATAAGTTTTACATAAAATTATATTTTTTGTCTTTTAGTCGAAAATCAAAATAACATTTTATTATTTTGTCTTTTGTCGAGTTTTTAGAAAATAAAGTATTATGTTTTATAAGTATGTAATTTAGTTCATTTATTTAATTCAAACATCATGTTATTAATTACCA
>BQNB010109900.1:0-22658 GCA_026074375.1 Tanacetum coccineum
CATTTTAGTATTCTCTATATAGACACCATGTGTTGTGATGGTATCCATTCATGTTACGCCTCGTGTTTCCGCCTTGGCGAGGTGTGACACTAAAAATTTGGAAAAATGATTTTTAAACTTAGAAAGGTCTAGAATAACATAAAAACTCAGAAAACTATTTTTTACTATTTTTTAAAATTAAAATACTATTTTTAAAATTAAAAATAAAAGCTCAAAAATGAAAATTAAGATCTAAAAAGTGTAAAAATGATTTTACTGAATGTAAACCTAAAAGTATTTTTTATAAAACTAAAAACTATTTTTTTTGAAATTTTCTGAAACTTTTTTCTATTTTTTATGAATTTTCTAAAATTTAAACTCTCGAAAAATCCTAGAAATTATAAAATAAAAGGAAAAAATCTGAAAAATTCAGGTAAAATATAAAATACAACAAAGATTTAAGGAAAAATAAAAGGAAAGTGTCAGCTTAACTAATAAGCTCTATAAGCCCGTAGTTAAGCTACGGCTTAAAAGCTAAAAGGGAAATGAAAACGTGTTTAAAGATAAAATAGAAAGAGAAGATAACGGATGAGCTATTGTAGCACACTTGTTAACACGTATGGCATATAAGAGGGAGGTCGTGGGTTCGAGGGTGGTTAACCCCTTTTTGCACTTTTTTTTTTGCTTTTTATGAAAAACTGAATACTAGGGCTTATAGAGGACACAAAAGTAAGTTATTTTAATAAAAGGGACATAAGCTGAAAACCACTATTAAGCTCTTAAACAGCTTATCAATAAGCTGCCTTCAGAAAGTGGGGATTTCCCCTTGGTTTTACTTATAACAGCTCTAAAAAGCTCAAATTAAGCTCAAAATGAGAAACAAAAGGAGATTTGGAAAGCCTATGATGTGCATGAGCTTATTATGAAAAGAGAAAAGAGCTGAAAATTCATTTAAGCAACAAAAAGTGATGATAAAAGAAGCAAAGTCAGGAAATAAGGAAAAAGGCTTAAAATCAAAATAAGCTAAATTGCTCAAATAGCAAATGAGCTTTTGCAAACTTAAAAAAACAACTTATAAGCCACAATTACCAATCATAAAACTTACACTTATAAGCTAGAAATCTAAATTATACTATACTAAACCTACTTGGAAATGAAAATTAAGCTCTAATCTATATTTAACTATATCTAAACTATATCCTATTAAAAATTTAAAACCTAAATCCTTTAATTACTTAGCTCAAATGAAAGCCAAAAGTGACAGCAGGAACTAAGCTGTTCCTGCTGGTGCACTTTGCACAAGCACAAAATCAATAGTGCAGGTTACCTAAAAGGTAATCCTGCACTTGGACACTCTTCTTGAGTGTTTAGAAACACAGAGCAAGCACAATCAAAAGCTCTAAGATCCTAGATCAATTTTAAGCATTCAAATCTTAAGCCATTAAGTACCCTGGTGCTGAGATTATAAAATAAACCATAACTTGATGAAAAATGTAAACTAACTTATGAAATCTGTTTTCCTAATGATCTTAAATGAAACCAAAGCTCACTCAAGCAAATTGCACTAAAACCTTTGACTTTCAGAAGTCAAACTAAGATAAACCAAACACCCCTTTAAATTCATGACAGTTTTGACAAAGGCTTTTTAAATGAAAAATACTTATTAAATCTACAAAACCAGATTTTAACTAGCTTAAAACAAACTTAATTAACATGAATTAACAACTAAATAAGCATTAATCTAAGATTTAAGCTGATTTACTCTATTTTTTTTTTGGTTTTTTAAAGCTAATATGACAGATTATATAAAACTATGATCTAGACTAAGAGAAGCAAAAACAGTTTAACTATATTAACTAATAAGCACATAAAAGAGATAAGCAGCACAAATAAGCAACTAATAAGCAATTGAATAAGCAAATAAGCATAGAAAGTAAATGGACAATTATTGAAAGGAAGAACTTAAAGAAATTAAAGAGAAACTTACAAAGCCTCTAGCTAAACAAGAGGAACCAAATATGGCAGCTACAAGCTCTCAAGCTTATTAATAAGCTAGGGTATAAGTCCATGGGAGCTCATCCATTTTAAGCTCCTCTTCCAAAAGCTTAACAGTCCAAGGTAATAAGGAATTTAAACTGATTTAAGGTTGAAAGTAGTGATTTAAGACAATTTAAGCTCAAATCATGAGCTTATAGACTCATGAGAGCTATTATGAGCTTATGTAACAATAGCTTATAAAAAGAGCTTATAAGTGAAACAGTTTATTAAAACTAAAGATGACTTTTATTAAAGCTTGAAAAGTGATTACAATTCTTCATTAAAAAGGAAATTACATTTAACTAAGAAAAAGGAAATTACATTTAAAATAAGCTGATAAAATAAGCTACCTATACTACTCTACTCCTACTCCTACCTAGATAGTGAATGTGTGTGAAGGTGAGGGCTATTTATAGCCAGTCATGGATCCTTCTAGCCTCTTGAGCTCATTTCCCTTTCATTCAATCTCTGCCTTCCATTTTCTTCAATCATTTGATCTATGTTGTGGGACGTAGGATCACATATGTGCACACACGGATTGTCAGCGTGGCAATCCGTGATGTGACATGTTGTGTTTGTTTACTGAGTGAAATAGCATAAAATCCCACCTTCCTTGTGCTTCTTTGCTATGTCCACATGTCTTGAGCTTGAGAGTAAGCTAATGAATCCTTTGATTAGACTAATTTCTCCCTACCATCTTGTTTAGGAGCTCATGAATAGACTTACTTGCCCCTCAATTTCCATTTGCCCTCTATTTTACCCTGGCTAGTGAATTTTGTAGTGACGATGAACAGTAAATAGGTCTTGGCGCCACTTTGACTGTTAAATCAGTTGGAGTTTGGGGGAATTGCAAATCTAATCCCTTACAATCCTTTCTCCATTTCTAGTATAAATGGCAGTTTGAATAATTGCAAGAATGGTCCCTCGATTTTATATGAAATGAAATGGACTAGTTAGTTGGGCTTTTGGATTGGGCTTTTGGTTTAAATGGCTTAGGGACCATTTGTGGACTTTTCTAAAACTTGGAGGACTAAAGTGGAATATTTTGGATTTTGTCCTTTGTGATTGACTTCTGTTGACCAAGATTGACTAGAGGTTTGACTTTTTCTGGCTTTGGCTTCCAGCTTTTGTTCACTCTTCCGTTCTCGTGTCCGTATTTGCTTGTTTTTGATGGTTTTCTTGTGATTTTTGATATATCCGTTCCTGCACACACAAAACACAAATACAAGTTTTTGATGTTTTCCTGTGAATTATGATATATCCGTACCTGCAAACACAGAAACCAAGAAACAGTAATATTTTTGCATTTTATTTCACTGTGTTTTTGGGTTTAATTGGGTTATTTAAAGCATAAATGGATATGTGTATTTTACACTTATCAAATTACCCTAAACTAAATGATTGTGAGTCCTCACCGCAATATCACATGCCTTATAACCAAGATACCTCAATGAACTTCCCCAAACTAAACCTTTGAAAATGTAGCAAAAGATTTTTGTTGAGAATTAAGAGATCACAAGTTATAAAAAAAACACCCAAATTCCTTTATTCAAAGAATTTTTTCTCTTTTTAAATGATTTTCTATAATTAACTACCTAATTACAACTTATTGTGTTAACAGAAATGTAAAGTTTTTCATTACCCTTGTGGTAACTTTTAGGATCATAGAACAAAAAGCACAAATAAGTTGTCTAAATAGATAACTCATCATCTCCTGATTTTTCACTTATTCCCATGTCTAAGCTTAAAACAAGATCATTGTCCAATTACAAGACATGCACAACACTACTCATAGATTTAATTTTTACTTACTTTTCCTCCCACCCCAAATCCTACTTTAGTATTCAAAAGAATTTTACTTAAGCATATACCCAAATCCCTTTAAGACATTGTTCGATACTTATTAATTCCATAAAAAAGTGTAACGGTTAAGAACGCAATAATTAGCTCCTAGCCTCGTTTCAAAAGATCAAATGTCATCAAAATAAAGTCACATCGAGCAACCAAAAGTATGGCCTTTATTAGGCTAACTTAAGCAAGGCACCATTCATGTTCAAAACCCTAAGGCTCTTTTAAAAAAGAAGGGAAAAAAAAACAGTATGGACCAATCCTATCTGCACCATATCCCTAGGCTCTTTAAGTTTACAAAATAAGACAAAAAATTTAAGCAACATATTTAAACCTCAGTCCTTTAGAAGGCTGTAACATCGGCCACACCTCCGACATGATGTAGCAAACATATTTCGACTTCGGTAACTTCCTTAACCTTTTAGAAAGTTGTAACATCGGTTGTGAGCCGGCAAGATGCTGCAAACTTTTTATCAGTCTCGATTATATTGAATTCCTACTATCCCATATACCCTAAGGCTACTTTCTAAGGAATAAGAAAAATATTTATTAATGTGATACATAAAGTAATGCCAAATTAAGTATTCCTATGTGGTACTCATCCTAATCACAACGGAACTAAAGAAATGTAAAACTTCTATTAGCTAATTATTAACCAAAAAACCGCACAACTCTATTTATTAAACATTTATATATAGAGGTAAAATAAGCTAATGGAAGAAAAAGCCACAATTAATACATATGAGCTTGAAAGAAAACCAACTACTCTACGTTTAATGTCATGACTAACATTTCACGATCTTATTCTCAATTTAAATCTCTAATAAAGAAATTCGCTAGAAAAACTTAGCGACTATCAAAATCCAACATGGCATATTAAAATCTACTTGAATAAGCACAAGCCTTCATTTACTAATGATTTTCAAGTCAGCATATTTAAAAGTCTACATGAGACTAGCACAAACTATCATCATTAATTGTTAAGGGAGAAAGCTAGAACTCTACACGTACGATCGGGTCAAAAATTACTTCTTATTCTTACCAACGGAAAACCTACATTCGTGTCTTAACACTTTTTTTTATTATTATTATTATTATTATTATAATTTATTAATGAAAAAGAACTAAAAATATAAATATTTTTTGCTATTTTTTTGTTGGAAAACGGGTAATTGAGAAACAAAACAAGAAACAGGATAAATAAAATTGATATGCATACCCCACCCCAAACTAAAACGAAACATTGTCCTCAATGTTTAAAGTCGGGTCTCTACGAAAATCTAAGCCGTTTATGAATTATGCAAAGATAAACGTTAATCGATAATGATGAAAGGATATCGGATCTCCCCAAACTAATTTCACACAAAGGATGAAAAGCTCGAGTAGAACGGGATAAATCAACCGGACACGAGAGGCATCAAAAAATAGTTTGGTTTCGATCTACAAAATCACAATAAACAAGCACCAAACAACGAGAAACTAGAAAGATGTACTAGCCTCTCTTAACACAACACATTAGATAATAGAAAATAGAAGAGAAAATAGAAAGGATAAAGGAGTGGTTTGAACTCCCACGAAGCGGCTATTTTTTTTGGATCAGACCGAGTCGCAAGCTCGACTCGATCCCTGAATTAATTCGTCCTTAGGGAGAGCAAAATGGAAGAGAAAATCTCAAATCGCTTCCCATTAAATGTATGGACAAGACATTAAAGCATATGAAAAGTTTCATCCCCGTATGAAGGCCACCGGCTCTAAGAGAATGACGGGTCAAAAATGGTATCCTCCGTTTTTTGTGGAGGAAAGGGTTTTTAAGGGAGAAACCACAAGGTAGGTTACAAATGGGAGAAAAGTACAGAAGTAAATGTGGAAAGAATCGTCCGACAATCCCACATTTAAGAAAAAAACAATTTTCACCTCCCCCTGGGTCAAAATATCACTTCGTTTAATTCATACAAAATCGTTCTTCAACAACGATCAAGGCTCAACGTCAAAGTAAAATGATGATACTTCAGACCAGGGGAAACAAGTCATATGTTAAGCAATTCCTTCAAGTAAAAGAATGTCCACTTCTCCGAGTCATAGTCACTTTTCACCACCCGGTGGTGTTGAATCATAAGAAGCAAGAACATGTCGATCCTCTTCCATAAAATGGTCACTATCCCTCAACGGGAATAGGGATGGAGGAGCAGAGAGACTATCATTGTAATATATAGAATTTTTCAGAATTAGATTCTTTCCGGCGGGCAAGGAAGAGAAAATTCATCAAAAATATAATCGATCTTTGTAGAACAATCGAGAACTCACGATTTAGTTAGAGAATTCTAAAAGATCCAGAATCGCGTTAAAGCAATGTTTATCAATTCCCGGTGGAATTGGAATGACAATAACCCCTAAATCCTTTTGATTAGGAAGAATTATCTCATTAGTGCAAATTTCATTCGTCAAGATCGTAAAGAGGATTGGAGAAATATTTAAATTCATCCTTTTGAATTTCCTCTTCGGATAATGACTCATCATTACTAGAGAAATCGTCGTTAGAATCGAAAAGAGGATTAGAAAAAGTCGTGAAATGAGATTCTGGTGAATCATCATTAATGGGGCAAAACACCACTCAATTTCAACATCAAGATAAATCAGTGAGACCTCACTTGGTTTTGGACAAGGTACCAACACTAAAAGATTTTATGAATTACAGTAACCGATCTGTTTTCCGAATTGTGTCAAGATGCTCGTCCACCATTATGAGAGAGTCTTCAGGCTCTTTGGATGGTAAGTCGGGTGTGATCGCTTTAGGAATATAATCATCCTCGTCGACAAAAGGAATAGAAAGCATGTAACGACAGGCAGCAGCATACTTTTCTTCTTCGTAAGCTTCCTCCTTTTTTTGAACTTCGCTTCCCCATATATTAAAATCTTGCTTAAGTTTATGAATCGTAATTTCACAAACTCTCTCATAATCTTCATCAATCTTCTCGCCTCGAAATCTTTTATAACCCAAATCAATATCGTAGATTTTCTTTAAATTTGCTTCACCAATTGCTGCTCAATTGGCCATCATTTTCTCGATACTCATATTCTCTTAACCGGTTATTTTTCCCGCGTTTTTTTTTTTAATTTCCTTTAAACATTCTTTGATCTCGATTTAATTCCTTCAAGCTCTCCAAGATTTTATCAAGGCTTTCTTGACAATGCGACGGAGTCTTGCGGGGTTGTGGTGGTCAAAACCAGTAAGAATTAAATAATAGCAAGAATTTGCTCATAATAATCTTTAATCATTGGTTGGACATCGAAAAGTTTTCATGAGACCCCCCGCAATTTGCATAACAAAAGATATTGTTGAAAAACTCAGAGAAATTTGTGGAAATAATTATCATAAAAGTTTTGATTGTAACAAACACGGCTTCCGTTTTTTAGAACAAACGGGGAGACAGTGGTGACAATCATAACATAATGAGCATTATTTCCACATAACCTCACACAAGTTAGTCCTCATACTGGGGTTGTGGAGGGGTGGGTAAAAAATTCGGAAATTATTGAAGAATTCAGGTATGAATCAAAGCGAATGAAATCTTCAAGCTTTAGAAGCGCAATACGAACAGAATCCATCACAAGTTTGTTTCCGACACCATCCGCATGACAACGTCGACAAAGTAACACAACCTTTACTAACGGATCAACGCATAAATAGCAACTAAGACCTTATATGACATGTCGTAAGAATTAAACGATTTTGAGAAATATAAAAGAAAGAATTAAAACGGATAAGAGGAAAAAGAGAAACATTTTTGGTTTTTTTTTTTCGAATCTTTAAAACTACATATATTTATTTAACGATCAAACGAGAGACAACTTAAACCATAATCAACTTACATCATAGCTCCTCAAAATTTTGCTTTTCAAGGGGACCCGTACTTCGAAGACACAAATGGCATTTTTTAAATCTTATAGTTCGATTTGGGAACCAACAAGTTCATTCACCGGAATTGATTATCATAATACACATCGTTGCGATATTATATTTTGGAATTGTTACAAATTGGGTGACTTTATTTTCTTTTTAATTAAAAAGGGAATATTTTTTTTAATATTTTTGATTTTTCTATTTTTTTTTCTACTCTTATACTTATACTAAAAAGAAAGGAAAATATTATTTACTTTTTTATAATTTTTATGATTTTTTTTTGTGATTTGTGGAATTATAAAAAAAATGAAACTTTCGGTGTTGAAAGGATCCTTCAAACAAATAAACTAAAAACGAAAAGGAATCATAAACACTAGTCCCCAGGCAGCGGCGCAAAAACTTGATTTGCATAAAAGATACACTATAAAATATTTATACCTAATATAACCTTAAGAAGCAATTAAGAAAATCCCTAAAGGAAATTCACTCTCAAAAATTAAATAATAAAATATAATAATACGTATATATTAACCGTGTAAATATGAACACCCGGGTTCCGTTTCCCAACGACTAGGTGAAATTGAAACCTCGGTTAAGGTAGAATTCTGATTTGAATGAAGCAAGATTATTTGATAACTCTATATCTACCTAAATAAAAGCAACAATAAAATTAGAACAATTAAAGGCAATTAAAACAATGAAAACTAATACCGGAAAACAAAATAAAACGACACGATTGAAAAGAGCAAATAGACTAGAATTAAACCCTAAGATTGCAAACTAAATTGACTACGCTACACTAAAAATTAGGATAAAAGAAAATTTTAAGAAAAAAAATTTTAAATGATTTTTGAATTTTTTATCAATTAAAAACTATTTAAGTCTAATTAAATTCTAAAAAAATAGAAAATAATTGAAATTATATTTTTCCTAAGTAAAATAAGTAAAAATAAAATTTTAGAAAAAGGAATTACTATTTTTTTGGCTTTTTAGATTAAAAGATATGATTTTTCTAAAATTATAACTAATTAAAAACTTTAAAAGTGATAAAAATATTAAAAATATAAATCCCTGAAATTTTTTTATAAAAATTAAAAAACTAAAATAAAAAAAATATGCAGAGATTTAATAAAAATAAAAGCCCTAATTTTTATCTTTTAATTAAAGCTTAATTAAACTAATTAAAACTAATTAATTAATTAACTAGGGACTAATGGTGCAAAGACCTAAAGGACTAACGGGGAAACTAACTAACTAACGTAAGGACAAACAGAAAAACAATTGAAATTGAAAAGTTACAAAACCTACCCTGAAAGTCTAGCCCGATTTCAAAATAAGTCCATTAAAGGCTTAAAAATAAGATGAAACTAAAAAGTGCTTTTCAGCAAAAACTTAAAGTAGCAAAGTTATAAAATAAGCTGGGGGGAGTAACTTTAATAAAAGCAATATGGGCTGAATCCCACAGATAAGCTCATAAAAAGCTTATCAATAAGCTGACCTCAGTGAGGAGGGCTTATCTTGGGTTTTTACTAAATAAGCTATAAAAAGCTCAAAATAAGTTCAAAATGAAAAAGGAAAAGTGATCTGAAAAGCTCATGATGTGCACTAACTACTTTTTAAAAACTAAAAGGCTTAAAAACTCTTAATCCTATCTGAAATTGATAAACAAGATAGCTAACTCAGGAATAAACCAAAAAGGCACAAAATTCTTATTAGCTAAAAAACTCAAAAAACAAATCTAGATTATGAGCTTCTAAAAACTAATAAAGCTACTTATAAACTAACTATTTAAGCAATAAAAACTACTACCTTAAGCTAGAATTCAGATTTTTAGAAACTAACTATTTAACCTACTGTTTTTGGCTTTTTAGCTTTTTTAATGACTTTTAATCTAAATTATACTTTAGTAAACCTACTTGGAAATGAAAATTAAGCTCTAATCTATATTTAACTATATCTAAACTATATCCTATTAAAAATTTAAAACCTAAATCCTTTAATTACTTAGCTCAAATGAAAGCCAAAAGTGACAGCAGGAACTAAGCTGTTCCTGCTGGTGCACTTTGCACAAGCACAAAATCAATAGTGCAGGTTACCTAAAAGGTAATCCTGCACTTGGACACACTCCTTTAGAGTGCAACAACACAATGCAAGCAAAATCTAAGCCCTAAGATCCTAGATCAATTTTAAGCATTCAAATCTTAAGCCATTAAGTACCCTGGTGCTGAGATTATAAAATAAACCATAACTTGATGAAAAATGTAAACTAACTTATGAAATCTGTTTTCCTAATGATCTTAAATGAAACCAAAGCTCACTCAAGCAAATTGCACTAAAACCTTTGACTTTCAGAAGTCAAACTAAGATAAACCAAACACCCCTTTAAATTCATGACAAATTTAGACAAAGCTTTTAAATGAAAAATTCTTTATTAAATCTACATAAACCAGATTTTAACTAGCTTAAAACAAACTTAATTAACAGAATTTAAAGATTTAATTGATTTACTCCATTTTTTTTGTTTTTTAAAGCGTATACAGATTATATAAAACTATGATCTAGACTAAGAGAAGCAAAAAAACAGTTTAACTAATAAGCACATAAAAGAGATAAGCATCACAAATAAGCAACTAATAAGAAATTGAATAAGCAAATAAGCATAGAAAGTAAATGGACAATTATTGAAAGGTAGAACTTAAAGAAATTAAAGAGAAACTTACAAAGCCTCTAGCTAAACAAGAGGAACCAAATATGGCAGCTACAAGCTCCCTAGCTTATTAATAAGCTAGGGTATAAGTCCATGGGGAGCTCATCCATTTTAAGCTCCCCTTCCAAAAGCTTAACAGTCCAAGATAATAAAGAATTTAAACTGATTTAAGGTTGAAAGTAGTGATTTAGAGACAAGTTGAAGCTCAAATCATGAGCTTATATAACCTCAGAAGAGCTATGATGAGCATATGTTAACAGTATTCTTATGAAAAGAGCTTATAAGAAAACAATTTATTTAGACTAAATAAAGATGACTTTTAATAACGACTTAAACGAGATTACAATTCTTCATTAAAAAGGTAATTACATTCTAAAATAAGGCTACCTATACCAACTCTAACTCCTACTCCCTACCTTAGATAGTGAATGTTGTGTGAAGGTGAGGGCTATAATAGTCCAGTTGTGAAGCATCTATTCTCATGCACTGCCGTTGCTCTCGAAATCCTACAATCTCATCCTTGAATCTCTTAATATTGGATCAGATGAATAGCCGTTGGACATTTTGTGGAACACTTGAGGATTGCCAAGCTGTCTTCTTTGATTGTGACCGCTTTATGCTTTCTTTGAGTGTGATGTTTAAGGTGTAAAACCCAAATTTCTTTGTGCTTTCTCTATGTCCAAACTGTGCAATCAAGCTTGAGAGATGCTAATGAATTGCTTGGATTACTTATTTGACCTTGCCCCATTTTTAAACGACCACTTGAATATGTCCATTTTATCCCTCATTTTCGTTTGCCCCTTGTTCTGACTGCTAGGTGAAACGAGAAGGAGATGAATATTTAAAAGCTTCTTGGCGCCTTTTTACAACTGAAAACGGGTTAATAACTTTTAAACTTTGAGCACATTGCAATTTCGGTCCCTCTCTTTCTTTTCTCCCTTTCTAGTTATAAAAGTTTGGAATATGCAAGTTTGGTCTTTGGAGTTAATAAAAAGAGACTTGGGCTATGGTTTGGGCATATGGATCCGGGTGAGGCCACATTTAGGTAAGGGAGCCATTTATGGACTTTTATAAAAGTAAGGGGTTATTTTGAAACATTTAGAGTCATTTGACTTTTGTTGAACCAAGATTAGACTTGAGGTTTGACTTGTAGATTTGACTTTTTCTTTTCTTACTGGTCTTTGGCTTCCTGCTTTTGTACACTCTTCCGTTCTCATGTCCGTGCTTGTTTATTTTTGATGGTTTTCTTATGCTTTTTGATATATCCGTACCTGCACACACAGAACACAGAAACAAGTATATTTTTGCCATTTTTCACTGTGTTTTGGATTTAATTGGGTTATTTAAAGCATAAATGGATATGTGTATTTTACACTTATTTTGACGAACTGATGAGCACTCTGATCGACTTCTCTGCATATGTCATGAATCATTTGAAGATTGATAATCTGACACAACAACATCTTGTTAGACCAACCTTCAATCTTCTCAAAGGAACATGCAAGAGTCGAGTGGAATTTTAATATCATTTCGAAGAATGCTACAAAGCTGTCACTAATCGTCTTGACTGGAATAATCCTGAAGGTCATCAATATCCATTCGATCTTAGCAATCCATTACCATTGATTGAAGTTCAAGGTCGTCAAGTAGTTCTTGCTGACTACTTTATCAACAACGACCTTGAGTATCTGAAAGGTGGAAGCCTAAGCAGGAAATACACAACTTCTACAACAAAAAACTAGGCTGCTAAGTATGATACGATTGAAGGGATCGAAGATATGGTTCAAACGTTATAGAGTTCGGTGAAGGTTGCATATGAAAAATATGTGTAACACCCCCAAATCTGGGTCGCAGCGGAATGTTGAATATCCGAGGGCGTTACTTCATAGTTCAATAGCACAAGATCTGAGAACGACCACTAAACGTGTCGTTTGAAAAAGATACATTGGATTAACAAAATACTTGTTTATTACATAAGCTCATGGCTTCAAATTGTTCAACAATATAAATAAAGATTCCGGTTTATAACAATTGTCCCCAAAATGTAATAAGACCCCAAATCTTAAATGTTGACTCTTCAATTATTGACCTCCAATGTATCATCGCACCTCGTGCCTTATTGACCTGAAAAACATGCTTAAAACGTCAACATAAAGTTGGTGAATTCATAGGTTTATGTAAATCAATTGTAGGACCGCAAGATTTCCAAGTGTATGATTAAGCAACAAATGCAAACATCACAAAAAGGTAATTACGTTTTCCTAAGCTCATGACACTGAAGCTCGACGTGTATGAATGCAATAAATTGCCAATAAATGCCCGTGAATGATGTTCTAACCCGCAACATCCCAATCCGACATGGTATACGTTTGTTGTCCGGCAACCCGGCACAGTGAGCGCTACTCACCCAAACGGGGATGTCAATCCCAAATAGATCTATTTATAACATTCGCGCTCACAATCTAGTAATTGACAGTTCATGATAAAGGGCTCAGTGGGTTATCGCTACTTAGGCAAACACGTAATCATTGTATAAAATGTACACTTGCGTCCAATTTGTAAAACAAAGCATGTTCTCACCCCAAGGATGTAAATCATTTAAATAATTGTAAAACATGGGGCTATGAACTCACCTTAGGAGGTAGTCCTCTGAATGATAAATATATCCAAGTATAGCAATGAATCACACCGTCAAATACCTAAGTAAACACGGCCAGTCTTAGTCTACATATTTAGGCTAACGACTTAATGTATAACTAAAATCAATTGCTAGTTTATATATACTGTTATCACTTGTGTGGTGGTGCACACGATTATTGTATTTGTACTTACGCGATGGCTTTTGGGAAACGTATAAGCTTTGTTAATAAATATTCTTATTTATTAAGTCGTGTTCAAAACCGAATGATATCCGAATATATTATAATTCGTCCGCCTCGTTAAGTGTTTATAAATTCACTTTCGTTCACAAAATACCCTAAAGTTTCCTATAATTACAAAACAGCCCTTAGGTTTATAAAATATACAATATTTACATTTTAAACCCTTAAGTTTCCATAATTACATTTTTAGTCCTCCAACTTTACGCAAGTTACACTTTAGGTCCCTTAATGTTGAAAACAGTCCCTTAGTTTCCAAAAATGACAGAAACAGTCCTTGTACTTGTTAAAATCAGTATTGACAGTTTTGACCCTATAGTTTACAAATTGACACTTTTAGTCCCTCAACTTGTAAAAATCTCATTTTAAATCCAATTAAGTTCTAATAAGTGGTATTACATTTCTTTTAGCTCCTTTAAGCCGTATAAGCTGTCCCAGCTTATAAATAAGCTCGGATGAGCTTATTTTGGCTTAATGGACCTTATTGGGCCCGTTAAGGTCCAATAAGTGTTTTAAAGGTCCAATTAAGTTTTAAAAAGCACAAAAGCCTTCGTTTGGCTTATTTAAGTTAGTTAAGCTAAAAATAAGCTCGGGAGAGCTTATTCGAGCTTATTGGGCTTGTGAGCCCAATAACTCAAACCCGAATAGGTCTAAAAGGTTCGTTAAGTATTTCTAACTTATTTTCTAGACATATAAGCACATTGTAAAACCTAAAAATCTCAATAAGAAAAAAAATGACCAAAATGCCCCTAATGAAAGAAAAATGCATAAAAGTTTAAATAAATTCATTTTAATGCTATAATTAGAAAATCAACAATAACTAACTAGAAATTTCTGTATAAGAATACAATGCATTATGTTAACAAGAAAATAAAATACTTATGTATATATAATTATGTATGCCAACTTTATTACATTATTATATAATGTATTTATAATTAATAATATAGAAGTAAATAAGTAAAAGGATTAACTTGCAAATTCAAACATGATATAACATAAAACTGTAATATCTTTTTAAAACCTTAAAAATCCGGCCAATTATAGAAACTGGTGTTTCCTTATAATTATACTTTATCATTATTTATTTTGCAAAACCCAAAAAAACACATAGTCCCGGCAAAAGAAAAATCAAGAGAGGAGGGCATCCCAAAATTTTATCCGAGCCTATCGAAAACGATTTTCTAAGTGTATTAAAGGGGTCAATGGACAATGATTGTGGGAGAAAAATAGTTGAGGAAAGATTGTGGTGGAGGCTTGGTTCGGATTTTGGTATTGGTTTGTTCGATTAATTCAACCGAATTTCATAAATCCATAGAATCATCAATAATTATCAAAGGTAATTTTATGACTTGTTTTTCATCATTATAATTCAGTATAAACACAAGAAAAATAGCCATGCATGTTAATTTGATCATATGAATAAATATATGTTCGAAACCCTAATTTTAGATTATTGTGTTAAATCAGAAATAAAACAATTTGGTAAATTTATTTTAAAATTATCTAAGTGGAATATACATGTATATCTCAGATCAAATTGTTGTTAAATTTTCTAGAGTACTACGAAATAATTATTTGGGATTTAAGGTTTTGCCGATTTGCAAAATGAAAGAGAAAAGGAAAAATAATTGAAAAACCGAATTAGGGTTGGGTTTTTATATTTTCCCCAGATCCAATACATGCTACATTTCAATGTAATAAGAAAATTGTGTAATTATTGGGGAAATGTTTTAATTAGGTTTTGTGCACTTAGTTGTTACACGATTTTGAGTTTTTAAAAGTATAAGGGGGGTGTTTTGTAATTTCTGAAACTATGGGGTCTGATTATAAGCATGTTAATTTAAAATTTGATCATGATTTGCAATAAAAGTTGGGGGGTAGAAAATTATCATTTTGATATTATTTTTATGTAAACCTTACTATTTATAAAAACCTGCTATTATAGAAAACATGCAAATATATGAAAACTTAACTATAATGTAGAAACCTGCTATTTTAGAAAGAGTCAATTTTTTAGAAAGTTCTATTTTGGAACAGTTAATTATGGAAACTTATAAATCAGTGAAAGTTATCATTTATGGAAACTTATTAAATCAGGAAAGTTATCATTTATGGAAAGTTAATTAAGGAAAGTCTATTTTTGGAAACTTACTATAATTAGAAGCTGCTATTTTTGGAAAGTACCCAATATAACAAGAATACTAATCATGAAATATATTAATCATGGAATATGTTAATCATGGAACGTACTAATCAAGGAATCATGCTAATTATAGAAAGTTACTAAAAATAGAAAGTTACTAAAAATAGAAAGTTGCTAAAAATAGAAAGTTGCTAAAAATGGAAAGTAACCTTAATCATGAACAAGTAACTTATATATGTCCTTTAACATGTAGATCGCATTAAGCAGGAGTAGCTTCCATCTTCTTATCCATCTCTTTCCGTTACTGCTGGACATAAGGTACGGATATTCCGTCCTTTCAGTAAGGACATTCTTTCTTTTCATGATTCATCCCCAGAACTGCTATGCTTCCCCATTTTTATGTCTTTTGCCATGATCCTTTACATGTTTGATTTCAAGACTTATTCTATTGCCCGAGCTATATATACGCATGACCATGATTTACATGACTTACCACCTAGTCATGGAGGTACCATGACCGTGACACATGAGGCACCTGTGTCACGACTCTTTCGCGTTGAGAGTGATTTCACGCGGCGTCCCTTTTCATGTTACCAGATTATATTTCATGTTTGGCCATTATTATTCAGGGGCGTATGGGTGCATCCTAGTTTACATGTTTACACGTTCATGGTGATTGGTTGGTGTGTGCTCTACATCCCATCACATTGGAGCTGATCCCTCCACCCATATTATTATAAGAGGTCACCCCTCTATTACATGTTGAGGCAGCCCCTCTATTATATGCATGTATTCACGACATTATTATTATGACATGTATGATTATATGAGCTCGTGGGCATTCCTTATTATTTATGTTTATACTATCCATGATATTTCATGACATCTTTACTTCGTATTACCATGCTTTACATGTTTATTTCCTATTCTTCATGACGCATTCTCCAGGTTTCCTCATGACACTTTTGATCTTTCCGCTACTTTGTATTTACTATCCAGGATTCATACTTATTAATTACATTGTTATTATATCCGTTCACTGAGCGTTATGCTCAGCCGTATTTTCTTTCTCTTTCTTATACGGCAGGTATCTAGAGGGAGATTGGGCATGAGAGAGTGTGTGCTTAGGAAGTGACCTATTTAGCTTCCTTTCTTTATATCGCAGACATTTTGATGTGCTATACTATCTTGGACACATGTTTCGTCCTTTAGACTTCTTTTACGTTATTCATGTTGATCTCATAATTGGGAGCCGATGTTTGATTCTGGCTTTCCACCTTGTCCTATGTTATCATTTATGACTTTATGCCTTTATTATGCTTTGATATGACACCATGATTATGACGTTTCGGCCTCCTTTCCGGAGTGGGTTGTTACATACATTAGGGTCTGTTTTAGGTTCAGCTTATTAACTAAGCAATTAAGCTTCGATAAAGGGCTTTTGGGCCCATTACAAGTCCAATAGGTGTTTTACGTGTTTGGGCTCTATCTATTTGGGTCCATTAGCTTGTCTAAGGTTAGTATAAGCCTCATAAGCTGTTTAAGCTTACAAATAAGCTTCCAAAGCTTATTTGCGGCTTATAGGCTCTCGGTGGTCATATAAATGGGCTACCAAGCCCGATATAAGTTCGGTTATGATGTTTGTGATACATAAGGTCCATATAGCCTCAAATAAGTACATTAGGTTTTTGAATAAGCACATAGAGCTTATTGCCACTTCGTGGGCCCCACTACTTGGTCTGTTGGGCCGGTTTGTGCTTATTGGCCCCGGTAGGCCTGTTAAGGGGTTTATTTGATGCATGCTTGTTATACTTTGAGTTTAATGAGCCATTCGTCCAACAATAAGCTTGGACGAGCTTATCAATAAGCTATGGGTCCCCACTGTTGGGCCTGTTAGGCTTGAATGTGGGCATGCTTGAATTATACAAGGCCTATTGTGGCCCGTTGAATCCCCTAGCAACATGTATGTTTCGAAAAGTCATAGTAACCATATTTCATTTTGTTTGGCTTAATCATGGGTCGTGTCTATCACATGCATACGTTAATGTGGATCACTTACTCCTTCCCAAGCCGTAGTATCCCGTTTACCATAAAAGTTTACGTATTAGTTTCATTTGTTTCGCGTGTAAGGGTTGTATTTCACCTTGGTTTCTTTACCCTACATTAAATGTATATGTTTAGTTATTTTTGATCATATGTACGTATTCTTACTACATTTTAGCACCACACAAGTATTATGCACCCGTGTATATGTGCGTTGTCGTGCATGGGTTCATGCTAGCATATCCTTTATATATTTAACGCGACATATGGACAAGAAATCAAAAAGGGAACTAAATTATGAAATGTATCTTGTTGTGAGGGACTTACAAAGGGTCCTAGTGTCTTGTCCGAGCTATGCAAGCAAACCAAGTGCATACACGATCGAGTTTACCCAACCAAAGCTTCCAAGTTTAGTGTATACCCAAACCTAGCTCGTGAAAACCCTTGAGGTCGCGTATGTAAACCCTAGTGAATATATGTTGACTCGAAAACAAGATGTGTGGGTGTGCTTGGGTGCGGTTTGTGACCCGAATAAGAGAGACAAGTATTGATTAGTTGTTTAAGTGTTTTGTGAATTGTAAGAGTGTTAAATGGTAAGAGTGTGTGAGTATTTATAGGCAAGGTGGCTAGTTAACTCCTCTAGTTCCTTAAACAAGCCAAACCGTGCCCTAACAAGGTGGTTTTATGGTTTCTAGTTAAGCACTCATGGTTTTGCTAATACCCTCCTAGTACACTCCTTAATTGCAAGGTAGTTGTACAAGATTTCTTAAGATTTGAAAATCTTATGTGTTGTGTGTATATGTGTGTGTATTGCCGCGGCAAAACAAGGGCAAAGGAGAGGTCATTTGGTTATTATCCAATGTGTATTAGCTAGTTAGGGGACATTAGGTACAAAGTTTTAATTAACATGTGTTGTACATGTACATAGGGATCTTTTAGGAGCTTTGCTAGTTGTATTATGAGGTGGGACGTGTGGTTTAGGGAGGAAGGAAGGAGAGATTTGAAATCTTGTTAAGATTACAAGGTACATTCCTTAATTAGGAGATCATGGTACAAAATTCATGTTATTATCCAATGGTTTATGGGTTTTCTTTACCCATAGCCGGCCATATGGCTTATTAACACAAGAATTTGATAGTTTTTGTGTTTAAGGATTAAAAGTGGGTATTAGTTTGAGTCTAGGTAAGTCTAGGTATTTTCGGGGTGTGTCCGAATGTATTTTATTGCGAAACGTAAACCTTTTACGTGACCAATAAAAATAAAACACTCTAAGTTAATAATTATCTTCTTAATAATTATTTATTACTTGGTTGATATAAACCTTAATTTATTTGATGACCGTTTACATTAAATGATTATTTCTGGTCTACGCGATTTAGCTTAAAAGTTAATTTAAAAGTAAACGCGTATCGGACCAAAATAAATCGTGACAAATAATAAGAGTCGTAAATGGCCTGAAATTGAGAAATGTTACATTAAGTGCCCCATTTTCCAATTAAAACCTGTAGGATTTAGATAAACTTAAACATTATGGGCTTTCGTTTTGGGTCAAACAGAGTTATAAAATGGGAATTATGCTAAAAACGATATAATAAGAAAACGTTTTAAATAATCAGATTTGGCACATGATCGTAAAATGATAACTTTACTTAGGATCTTAAAACTTGGAGTATTTATCATTTAATCTCAGTAAACTAGAGTCTAACATCTTGTTTAAGGCGAAAACCGTTCGTTTATACCTATTACGGATTTTGAAATATATGTCCATTAAGTCAGATTGCAAAGGACAGAAATATTTATGTAATGATAATTACCTACATATATGTATAGTACTATCGTAAGTATTAATAAGTTCTTTTTCTTTGATAGTTTTCTTTGGAAACCTCGACGATGACTTGTTTATATCCTCATCTCTTCACAATTTAACCGAAGACGATTCAGACGAATTGAGCGTCGAGACGTCTCTCCCTAAAGGGGTAGATACTTTAACAACCCGAATTTAAGATCAATGTTTAGACCGAGCCCTATTTGTATTTTCTAATTTTTGTAGAAATCATTTTTATTCTTTTTGCTCGACTTGATAAAAATCGTCAATTTTAATTATTTGCGCGCCGTGATTTAGATATTTATCCGCTTTAGCGTTTGAGAAATCGACAACTCCATATTTTAGCTTCGAAAGCTTATTTATCTTTCATTTTAATACTTTTTGACTTTTATCCGCGTTTGGCCGAAACCGCGTCAAAATAGTATTTTTACAATTTTTAATATTTCAATTAAGTGTTTTAAAACAAATATTGTGGTATAAATGTTTTAGGAAAATAAAAATAAAAATACAAAATAAACATAACATAAAAACCAAACACCCCCTTTCTTTTAATATGCTCCATCAAAACTAGAAACCAAACACACCCTTATATTTGTATTTCCTCCAACAAAATCATAAACCAAACACCCCCTTAGAACTTAATTAGACATGTTGACCACCTATAAAAGGGTTGGACCCCTTTCAAACACACAATTATACAATTTATAAAAAAAATTACCCGTTTCTTCCTCTCCTTCTCTGTTCGACGCATGCAACACCCAAACCACCATCATCATCACTAAAAATCTAATTTATCACTCCCATTCACTCTCAAATCATTCTTTCATAAACCTCCATCATCCTACATCAATAATAATCACCATGCATGTGTTTTATGAAGATCTTGATTTTGAAGATTGATTAATTTTTAGGGTTTTAATCAAATTAAAGGATATTGGATTAACAAGGATTAAGTATTGAGTGTGTGTTCAAGACTTGATTAAAGGAAAAGTTAGGGTTTGATATTTTGAGGTTGTTTAGGTTTCGGCTAAACAAGGAGAACAAGGAGGAGTTTTTATTGATCTTTTACTTCTATCTTATTATGCTTGTAAGTTAATTTTAAACCCTTTATCATCGATTAATTTCTATACATATTGCATGAGTTCGATTTTACTTTCTATAAGCAAGCATGTTCTTGGTATGTTTGATTTTTGGGTTTGATCATGAACATCATGTTTTGATGTGTGAGATATGTTATTAGGATATGTTATGGCATTGCAAGTGAATAATTGGCGATTTGGATGAGTTTTGAATGAATTTGGAAGTAGTTTTAGGGACTGTTTTGAGGTCAATAGAAAAACGTGGTTATATCTAATAATTATTGGCTTGGAGTCTCATTAAATTACATGGTTGTATAGATATAGTCTTAAGCTTCATGTGGCGAATTGGATGGGTTATCAACTCCTCCAGATGAGGGAGTTATGGCCGTTTTATGATTGCTAGTCAAATCTGGAACATCATTTGGAAAACGAGTTAAACTCCAAGTTAATAATCTAAAATGTAGGATAGGAAAGATAATCTCAGTAGTATACATCTTATTTTAACTTCTTCAAGTGGATTCACTTTAATAGCTATCACGGTTTGGAAAATATGTCAAAATTAGTGTTTGGTTTTTAAAACATGGTTAAACACTAGACATCATAAGATTTCATCTCTCTTTGGATTCAACTTGATTGCTATTATAGAATAGGATTTATGGCCAAAACCGTAAGCGTTAGAAATTCAGCGAACTTTCTGTTTTGAGTTATGATTAGTAAAAACCCATTTCCCGTGGATTGGTAAATGGTTTGATTAAAAGGCCTAATGTTATGGAAACTAGACTTAAATATCTTTCCAGGGGTGAAACCCCATCCTTGTATCTTTTATAGGTTAAGAGATATGGTCTTGTAAAGTTGACTAAAAATTCAGCAACATAGTTTTACGCCTTTTCTTAAGAAATAAAAGTGCGGCCACATAGTAATAATATAAGAATCGCTAAGAGAGACTTAGTGGAAACTTAATTTAGTATAAGTGCAGGTTTTATACCAATTTGGGGATAAAAATACTTCGTTTAAGTTATAATGCAATGGCATGCATATTTCAGAAACATATCTCGTGATCATTTGATTTACTTTTACGTATCGATCTTCTTTATAATTCTAAGCCGCGTCACGTCTTTTAGGTTGTGCTTAGACGCTTCTCACTCATCCAAAGGTCCATACTACTTCTGGTCTTTATCACTCCTAAGGTGAGTTCATAGCCCCATCTTTTCTTCTTTAATGGTTTTCATAACTATTTTCGGGATGAGAATACAAGCAAAATTATTGATTCCAATTTCATAAGCGTTACATAAATGTTTTTACTAAAGATTTTACTTGCTTTTCATATGATTTCTAATACATGTTTGATACATGGTTGTTTAACATTGAATTTATTAAAGCTTAAATTGCTTACTAAATGATTTGAGACCATTGATTAATTATTTACAAAACTGTGAGTTTTGAACATATACCTGTTTTAAATTGGACACAAGTGCTTGAAGGGTAATCTTGACCCGTTATTGTGAATTAGTGTAGGAGTACCTATTGCTAAAGACCTTAATATCGTGAACCGTTAACTACCTGTGATGGGTAGACGCTAGTGTAATAAATAGTACTATGGGGCGACTCCCCGTCTTGGGGTTGAATCCTTTTGGAACACCCACTCTTAAACGGATATATTATTCTGGAAGTTGGTATATAGCAATAATACCAAATCTTTTAGGGCAAACTATATTTTCTCGTCCAAGGGATCGGTTGTCACGAGCTCAATGCGATAATTCTTTTACTTGACACTGCATTCATTGCATTGTCGTTGGTTGATCTTATACCTTGTGGTCCACTACTAAGTATACTTGATTTATAAAATTACTACTTGGATTTCAAAACAATTCTTTTAAATGTTGTAACGCTACTTTTCTTACTTAAATATTACTTGATTTATTTCAATATTGTTTTTACTTAAACCTATGAATTCACCAACATTACTTTTTTGCATGTATTTTCTCAGGTTATATCTTGTTAGCTGAGCTATGGGAGCATTCGAGACGCGTGGATATCAACAAAACTTAAGGACTCAGTTTTCTCCACATTCGATAACTTTAACTTTAATATACAAAATGATTCACGTTTAAACTCTTGTAATTTTGTTAAATTATAAATTATTAGGACCAAATTTTACTCTGAAATTTTAATCGAATGTGACATTTTATTAACGTCTCTTTGAGGTCGTTTTCT
>BQNB010109901.1:0-22658 GCA_026074375.1 Tanacetum coccineum
ATATATATATTTAGATATTTTCAAAAAATATCTCATATATATAGATATTTTCTTTTTAGAAAATATCTAGTTTTTCATTTCTCTCTCTTCTCTCTCACTCTTTTCTACTCTCTTTCTCCTTTCTTGATTCGATTTGTGATTCGTGTTATGAAGTGAAGTGTTAATCGGGAACCTACACTTTAATTCTCTAAGATAGATTATAATTAAATTAAAGGATGCTTTATGTGAATGCATTAATTGTGACAGGATTAATTGTGTTTAGGTTTTAGGATGATGTCCCGCCTAAGTCTTAAGAATGATATGCCGCTTTGAGATAAGTAAATCATTGCACTTAAACAAACAAACCAACATTGAACCGGATTTAATATGGCTAATACAGTTTTCTATCATTTGGCTTGTACCGCTTTTCTATTTTCTAATCTTCATCTTTTATGTTTATTGTGTATTGAATTGATATTTGTCATCACCAAACCTGTGCCAGTCTCTCAGGCTGAAACCCCCCTTTTCATTAGACAACGTACATAGCATAGGTTTAACCAGTAAATAGACTAATTAAAATATTGATAGAATATAGGATTAAATTTCCACTCTTAGTGTTCGACACCCTACTTACCGCGAACTCCATCTTGACCGGGTACACTGCTCGTTAAAGTGTTGTTTTAGGTTTGTCAGCTAAAAATATAAATATAAAACTTGATAATCAAATAATTGACCCTACACGACAGCACATCAGGTTTTTGGCGCCGTTTCCGGGGAGTGAAGTTGTTTAATTCTTATTTATTAGTGTTTTAGTTTAGTTTAAATTACATAATTGTGTGCTTGTTTATATGTTTAATTTCCTGCATTGTATATTTTGCATATTGTGTGTTTGTGTGCATTATTACAGCCTGCTGTAACATTCCGAGTCGAATACTCAATACGGCGTATACTATTTTTTCTAAACCAATACAACGTATTCGACTCTAAACATACATACGGCATATTCAGTTCACTGAATACGGCGTATTAAGCTATTTGACAGCTTTCTTTCTAGCGAATTTATTACAGGTTAAAATGGACATAGTACTTGGAATCTCAATTAATGATAGTTAATAGCTTAATATTTTGTTTTTAGAGTCGAATAGCTTAATACGCCGTATTCAGTGAACTGAATATTAAGAAAACATTTTCCCTAGCTTTTGTGTCACCTCAGCAAAGAAAACGTCAAATATTTGAATCTCAAATAGCTATTTGAATTAATACGCGTATTAATGAATCTCAAAAGCTAGGGATGACGTTTTCTTTGCTGAGGTGACACATAGCTATTTGAATTAATATATGTTTGTGTATTGAATTAATGACGTTTTCTTTCTAGCGAATTGGAATCTCAATTAGCGAATTGGAATCTAAATTTAAAATCAAAAGCTAGGGATGACATTTTCTTTGCTGAGATGGCACATAGTACTTGGAATCTCAAAGCCATGTCATTAATTGAGATTTACCCTTTGTTTTAGCAGGTATTTGGTGAGAACGACGATGAACAGTAAAAACAGATTCTCGCGCCCTTTTCTTTTCTTTTTATAACGTTGTTTGACTGAGGGGGTTTGACTTGGGCCCGGGTAAAAGGGATTGGGCCATGGTTTATTTAGGCTTGAGATATAAGGGGTTTATTATAAAGGGATAACGACCGTTATCTCTTTAATAAAAAGGAGATAACGGTGTTAAGGTTTAGGGACTATTTTTGTGAATTCGGCTTAACATTAAGGCTCATTTGGGTATTTTGAGAGTTTTGGTATTTTGTGGGTTGACCATTGTTGACCAAGGGTTGACTTTTGATGACCTTTTGCTAGAAACTTCTAGCTCTTGTGCACTCTTTCCGTTCCCGTGTCCGTGTTTGTCCGGTTTTGACCGTTTTCTTATGATTTTTGCAATATCCGTACCTACACATCACAAATGACAAAACAAGCAATATACAAGCATAATTTGCACAATTTGTTCATTTAAAGGATATTTTTGGTATAATAAAGATATGTGATTTCTCACATATCAAAATTCCCCAAACTAAGTGATTGTCGTGTCCTCACGCAATATTATATGCTCTAAAACCAAATACCTCAAAACCTCCCCATACTAATCCTTTAAGAAGTAGTAAAGTATTTCGTGGGGAGTGTTAAGAAATCACAAGTTATAAAACACCCCTTTATCCCATTTTTCAAAACTTTTTCTATTTTTATGATTTTTATATTTAACAACTTATTAAAGTGTAAATATGTCATGTAAATACTCTAGGTTAATGAAAAAGTATTTTTAAGGTGAAGAAAAATGCTAATTAACTTTGGGGAAAATTATACAACTAAGTTTTATGAGTATTTAAGTGATCCTACAGCGAAAAGGAAAGACAGACACCCCATAGGATGCCATAACCGGTCATGAAGCCTAAGGGGACAATGAGGCTTAATTTTAGCCAAAATGTCCCAAGGTTGTACACATATATGCCTTTCACTAGAACATTTCCACTTATTTTTTTTCATTTCAAAAAAAATAAAATACACACATTGGTGTGTAGTGTCGTCGCCACCAACCACCAACAAATCACCATAGATTTTATAACTTTGGGAAAGATCGTGATTATTCTGGGTTGATATCGAGTATTTTGTGGGTTTTCATTTTATACAACGTTTGGGTGTATGGTTCGTGTCGAAATTTATATTTTTAAAGATTTTCTTGTAAGTTTTCAAATTTAAATTTCGTTTATCCTTTTGGGTTTATATTGATGCATAGATGTTAGTTGTACAAGTTGATCGTCGTAAAAATTGATTTTTGAAAACAAAACAGATATAAAAGGGGTGTTTGGCTTGCGACGGATTCAAAAAGGGATAAAAGGGTTTTGTAGTTTTGATGTTGTGGTCGTGATGACTGAATAACATATATTGCTAAATAGTTTATTTTGTATAATAGCATGTATAGCTTATTTTTGGGCTTATTTCATGGATTTTTGTGAGCTTATGGCTCGCGGCTTATTTTGAATAACACAAGGAAGTGTGTTTTGATTATTTACGTGGTATGACGTATGTCGTGGACTATTTTTATAGCTTATGGTAGTAACCAAATGCGATACGTAGCTTATTAGCTTATTCTCAAGCTTAATATATGTATTGTGGAGCTTATGGGCTCACGGCCAATAAGCCCATTTAAGTCGTGGCTTAATGGGAGGGCTTATTGTGGTCCGAATTATTTTCTACTTATTAATATGATCTTATGTATATAAATGGACTTTGGTTTTGGACTTGGATCGTATTTTGGAATCACGCCATGGTCGGGGCTGGCCATGCTGCGTATACTGATAGGTTTCATGAGTTGGCTAGGTTAGTTCCACATTTGGTGACTCCAAATGTGTTGGATGATTTGAGAGGGATGTGTAATGACATCTGCCCACCAAATCCGTGTGTATGGGTGGCAGGTTCTCATACTATATCTCTACCCGCAAGATATCCTAGCATACCCGGCTAAGCAAACGGAGCCAAAGACTATACAGAAGGCTGTGCAGATTTCTGATGCACTGACCGATGAGGTTGTTAGTGTCACACCCCGCCAAGGTAGAAACACGAGGCGTAACAACATGGATATCATCACAACACAATGATGTCAACAATAGAGAAAAGTAAATGCATTAAATACAACGAAAAGGACACAAAGTGTCATGACAATACCAAACACACGAAAAAGGAGTCTTGTATTAATAAGGATGGCAAAAAAACCTAAACCCGACAGGGAAATCCGAAACCCGAAATAATTAGGGCGGGGCGGGGCAGGCTTATCGGGTCCTCGGGGCCAGGTGGGACTAAACGGGGGATTTTTAATTGGGTTTGGGGCGAAATGGGGAATAAACATCCCAGCCGCACCACCCGATTATATATTTATATACACATGTAAAAATATATGTGTATATATAGTATCTTGTTACTATTTACGTAATAAAAAAGTACTTCTCTAATATTGTTAGCATTTTTAATCTTTGTAATATTGCAAAATTGTTATTATAAAAACATAGTTAATGTCATATTTTTAAGTTGTAATACATGTATGTTATCCCTATCCGCTTGCTAACTACTTAATTCATCCCGCATTTCGCACTCGCGTAATATCTTGCTTTATTAATATGCCTGCCTCTTACACCTCATTCATCAGCTAATTGCTAACGGTCTAAAATAATAATAAATGTGAAATGGTGCGGCTTTGGTCGTGACTTGCATACAAATATGACACCCCGATAAGATCCCCGATTAGTACGAGATGGGTTTGGGGGAGCATCACGCCCCAATGGGGCGCCCCGATTAAATCTCCGACGGGGATCGGGGCGGGTTTGGGGAAAACTTTTGTAAGCGGGTTTGGGGATGGGGATCGTCGCCCCGCCCCAAACCCGTCTCGTTGCCATCCCTATGTATTAAGGTAAAAGAGTCACTCGAATACAAAACTTAACAAAATAACCCAAAACCTAAAACAATCATGAAATCAATTCAAACAAACACAAAAGGAAAACTAGGGAAACTCCGCATGCAAGCCTACGGTCTCACTAGCCAATTGACACTTAATAACTTAGCCTATATATAATATATAATATAATATATATAGAGTAAGGATCCAGTGAGAAGTAAATTAAAATAAGAAGTGGTGAGAAGTGACTTAAACCACACATTTGAGATGCAACGACTTGCATTAGATGCATTTTTATTCATTTAGATGCACCATTTAGAGTTTCGAAAGTTAATTTGATATGTAGATGGTGCAAATTGAATTTCATTATTTCGAGGCATGTAGAGGAACAAAAAAGAAGAGAAATCATGAAATGCATCTATGCATCTAATTAAAAGCTAGAAAACACATTATGATGCATTATAATGCATCTAAGATTATAGATATGCATCTAATTTAAGTCGGTGCATCTCGGGTATGCGGTTATGGTTACTTCTTATCCTTCTTATTTTAAGAATCACCCCGTCCTCCCTCATCCCGCAGACTCTAACCACCACTACTTATCTCCCCTACGCTTATACTATAACTACCTCTCTATAGTTGTGATACCCCCGACACCCACTTCCTAATCTACCTGCAACGCTTATCTCCCTACTGTCATCTTCTATACCTATACCTATCCTCCCCTCCTGAATATCACATACACCGCCTTCGCGCCACCACCAGCCCTCCCCCCGCTCTCGGACGGACGCCTACACTACTGTTCATCTAGTAAAATCGTTCCTAGCGCCTTTACATTAACTTCGTTCTTTATACATCACGCGTATATTATAGTCGCAACACACTCTATGCTACGACCATACAATACTGTCATCACTGTCTCCTCTCAACTTGTGTATCCTAATATACACAGCGCACTGTGCCCATCACCTCAAGAGATGACTAGTATGACCAAGCATAAAGTTCTATCCTCAGAAATAGCAATCCATGTGATATGTTGTTCGTCACCAATGCTATACACTTGACAATATGTGACTATAATAGCGTCGTAACCAGTCCATTTTCAGTATATAAAATATTCGCCTCACTGCTATCACCTTAACATGACCAATATGATATTAATCGTGTATAACAATCAGAAATAAACTAGACTATGCCGCGCCCCATGTTCCCCCCTTATCCCCATCCACATAGAAAAGCATACCCCTATAACACTGCAATGTTGCGAGTGCATTCATGTTGTGTCGGACATCTATAATAATGATCATAGAGCACATAAAGAAGTATAATGATTGTGTGACGAGCTGACATCACGTGTGTGAAGAAGCCCCATCGGCGCGCGGCCGAGACTATCCACCGTGCATAACACAGATATCACGTGTGCACATAAGATATACATGCCACTCTGTGTCACCTCTCCTCATAGGTTGCACATCAATAGTCTCACACACATCCAATAAGATAGATGCCTAGTGTATCTAAAGTCGACTAATCTACCTAGACAAGTGTGAGGTCTGCAAATATAAGACAGAGAACTCTATGTGAAGCAGTCCTTATAATATAGTCGTACTCCAAGCTCTAATCACAAGCTACAATTGAGCAATATCTGGACCCCTGTGTCACTTGTAAACTCGGTATAACCACCTCATATATAATGTAGATAGACTATCGCCGTATCACACAAATACCTCCGCTTCACTACACACACATACACTTGGTAGTTCACCTTTCCTGCGTTATCCTTGGTTCCAAAACATGTTAATGTGCTAATATTAGGAAAATTAATTGGTGTGTAGCAGGCGAGACATTATTATGAGCTGATCCTCCAACATCTTTTCTTGTCTCTATGAAAGATAAATACTCTCGCCTTATTATAGAATAGTTTCCTCTATTAGAGTTGTTGTGTTCTGCGTAAATGATCCGCTGCCATACATCCGACCGATCACTCAACTTAACTAATGGTCCTCTCTCTAATCTGATCGTGCAGGTATATGCGCTCACCTAACTTTTATGTTATGTCTTCAGATTGCTATTCAAGCCTTGTGAGACCTCAATGATATAAACGATTTACCTTTCAAACAAAATCGACTTGAGATATGACATTCTTGCTCTTTTTACTTCATCTGTTTTTGCTTGTATTCACCTACATCAACAGTTAACCAAAAGATTAATTATATATTAACTTGTTCTTGATTCGAAACAAATATCATAAACAATAAAGAGATAACCTTCTCATATTAAGGGCAATTATTTTGATACTCAAGTTGAGAAAGCTTACAACATTAACTTCTTAACATAAAAATCAAACCAATAAGCTAATAAAAATTAACACGGTCCTAATCAAAGAACACAAAATTTAACAAAAAAAAACCAAGTATTAAGTATTATTGTGCTCATTCAACAGTGTGAAGAAATGTACCTGAGCAAGCTCAATTTCAAATAAACATGCTTCTTTTTCTTTAGTTGGAGCTGCTATCAGTCCTTCATTAGACGACTCATCATGTGTACCTTCAATTTCGCATACATGGTAAACAAACACTTTGTGATGGCTTTCTAACCTCACCTAAATATATTGATTAATAAAAGGTTTGAGTGCAACCTGCAAGAAATCACGAAAATTAAAAACCAATGTAATTGTAAATCTATACGAAACATCAACGTGTAAAAAAATAAAAATCTAATTTTAATAGGGTTAATCGTACATTTGATAAAAATAAAACATAAGATAAAATAAAAAAACAATCAAACATACCTGAATAATGCATTTTACATGTATTCTCCTCTCTTGTTTAGCACCATTCGTTTCTCAAAACACAAAAATTAAGATCAGGTCTTTTCTCATCCAGTATTTTTTTTGTTTTATGATCCACTGGATGTATTAGTTGGGGATCATGATCGATTGATTTCAGTTAATTGTTAGTGATTGTTTCTGATTCATTCATTGGGTGGTTAGGGTTTTTGATTTTGTTTGATACAGTAATAAGGATTATGGATCTGATATTCATTAGAGGATTTTTCTTAGGGTTACGGTTTTTTTAGATTTGAGCGAGAGAAAAAAGGACGGTTTTTATTTTATTTTAAATGGCAATCCCATGTGGCATGAGAAATGAATTATGTGGCATTTTCAAGAATTTTGATTGGAGGCCATTGTTTGGATATCCTTCCTATATATAGGTTTGAGATATATATATATATATATATATATATATATATATATATATATATATATATATATATATATATATATATATATATATAACTAGTATCAAAATATCAAATAATAGGAGAGAGTAAGTATTCCGTAAGGGTTCTAGAAGATTACTTTTATCCAAAGTAAATCTAAAAACATTCCCGAGTTGTTTCCCGACGAAGCGTGAATTGAGAATCGTGATTAAGTTCGTGATCGCGTGATTGAATGATTCAATGATTTTTTTGGATTCTATTTCTACAATTAAAATGCAATAACAAATAAAGGCAAGCTAAAAATAGCCGCCACTAATGGTTTCTAGCTTAGTGATACAACATCGAGAGTTAGAGAACGTATCCGTGTCATGCGTGTATCCTCGTTTGTAGCAGGATTACGAATATTCGCTCTTAGAAAATACTCTGAGAAACATCAGTGAGAGTGAAAGCTGCACCCAAGTGCTCTCAGATCATTTAAAAGTGGCACAATATAAAAGCGTCAAGTCACACCATGACGCCCCTCGCTCAAAAAATCCTAAAAATGGAATCCCACACCACGCAGTCCAATCCTCACCCCTCTCCCTTTGCCCTTCAGAACACATCAAGGATAATTATTTTTTTTGATCCCCCCCCACACTTTTTTTTTTATCCTCCTTTTCACTGAATTAAAATCTGATTTTATTTTACATTAAAAATATTAAACTAATTTATAAAAATCTAAAAAAATCACGAAAAGTACTTTGAACTAAGCTAATCCTAGAAAAAATAAAATGGGTCAACCAACTTATCTCAATAAGCTGGAAATAAGCCTAAAAGGGCTTATAGCTTAAACTAGTAGAATGATGTTAAATATTAAATGGTACAAACTATGAACGAAAAAGTCCCAATGGCAGTTGGTAGTGGAGTGTGTGTGTAAAACGTTTGGGAGTTAAGGTTGAGGTCCTGGGTTCGAAACTAGGGCCTCCTTATACTCCCAAATGTTTTTATTTTTTTAAATTTCTTTTTGCAAAAGCTTCTAATAAGCTTAAAGACCAACTTTAATAAAGGCAATATTTATAGAAACTTAAAATAAGCCTGAAATATGCTTATGAAAATGACAGTTTTAGCTTTTTGAGGCTAAATGACAATTAAGCTAAGACTGTTTGGAATTTTAAAGACCAAATAAGCAATAAGAAAAGCACTAAGCTAAAACATGATGAAATCCTAACACTAAAGCAACTTAAGACTTCAAAATAATCTAAACAAATTTAAGTAAAAAAACACTTAAAATCATTTAGACAGCCACTGACTGACAAATAGATTCTAAGGAAATATTACTAACTTAAAGCCTAGATTTGAGCCACTATTGAGCAACATTGCATTAAGCTGAAAATAAAAAACATATAAAGAACTTAAGCTAAAATACAAAATAGCTAGGAGTTAAGCAAAATGAAAAAGAAGAAATTAAGCTAGAAGAAGCAAGCAAATAATTGCAGCATGGCAAAGAACCTCTAGTTATGACTGCTAGGGCTTATAGTTAAAACGGTATTGGGCTTATTAGGGATCTCAATGAGAAAATAAGAAAACAAATAAGCTAAAGTCAGACCTTAACCTGGACTTAATAAGCATTACTAAACCCAAAATAAGAAATCCTAATAAGCTATAAGCTCAGAACAGTAATTAAGCTTTTTGACCCAAAACTTGATACAAAACAGCATGAACAGACTCTTTTGAGCTTAATTTTAAGCTAGTAAAACAATAAGCTAATGTCTAAAAGCTAAAAACAGATAAAGCTACTACTACTAAGAATAAGAAAAAGCAAAAACTAAGCAGTTTGAATAACTACAAAGCTAGAAAATGACTTATAAAAATGGTTATTTACCCTAAAACATGATTTTTTCAAAGGTTTTTAAAATGACAAAATGGCTTTTGCAGCCTTGATTTTAAGCTAGTAAATGATGTTTTAAGTTTCTAAAAAGCTCAAACAGATTGAGCTTAACACCCAATGAGTTGGTGCAAACAAATTCAAAACCTAAAACAACCTCTAACTGACCTAGATTTAAGATCTAAAAACTGACTTTTAAAACTTTTTTTAAAGAAAACTTAAAACTTGAACTAAGACATATTTTTACCAAAACTTAAGAGACAAGAGCACACTTTAACCAATTCATTTCTACTGCATTTTGACACTATAAACAACACAAAACCAACACTTATAAGCTGTTATCAAAGTCCTTATCAAATAAGTTGTTCTAAACTGATTTGACACCACAGATTTAAACTTTGAACATATAAAACCTTAAAAACTAACTTTAACCTTTGTAAAATTATAAAAGCTAGTTTATAAGCTTAGTTTGAGCTTATTAAACTTGGCTTAAGGGTCAACAAGGCATCAATTTGTCATAACATGGTTAATAGTGCTTGTGCCTTTTCCCGGTTCAAGTATGAAAGTCATATTTAAGCTTTAAACAGTTTAATATAAGTTATAAAAAGTTAAACCAGACTAAGATCTTATGATATCAAGCTTAAATAAGCAATACAAAACCACAAATAAGCACTTTATAATAAGTCACACCCAACCTAAACTAACCATCCCACAAATTCATTATATAAGCAAGAGACAATTTTGGTTTTTTAGACAGTTTTATGCAAAAATGATAACTAAAGAGATTTAAACTACAAATAAGCATTAACTATCAACTAAAGACAATAATAATCATAAATAAGCAGTTAAGCAGAGCAATAAGCAGTAAATAAGCAAGACAATAAGCTGAAAAGTAAATAAGCTTTAAAACATAAAGTGTAAACTTACAGGTCCCTTTGCTTAAACAATGGTGTAAAATGCTCTTAGAGCTATTCTACAAGCTCTACATTGTTAGAAACAAGCTAGTAGTGTCCATAAGCCCATCCCAATCTGGCTTATCATCCATAAGACAAGCTGTGGTATTTTTGGGGTGAGTTAATGTAACAGTAACAACATAAGCTTATGAAAATAACTTTGCTGGTTTAAGAAGCTTTTAAACAGCTTATAGCAATGACTTGTAAACATGATTAAGCTTAAATGCATAAAGATTAAAAGAGACAGATTTGCATAAACATAAAAACTTAAATTTTCATTAACTTAAAAAGAGTACAAGGCTTTTAAAAAGTACAATAAGCTGGAAATAAGCAATAAATTTAAGCTATTAAAACTAGATAAAAAACGAGATATGCTCTAAACAAAGAAACTAGTCTTCTATATATAGCCGATTAGAGAAGGTTACTGGTCTTGAGCTTGTGTGTTTCTTATGTGAGGAGAAGTTGAGAGTGCTCTCCAAGCCTTCAATCTTGGCCATTGATTCTTCTTTGTGCTTTTAGTAATCCTATCATAAACCATTGATTCGTTCTCGTCACAATAAAACTCTGAGATTGCCCTATATGGCACTTGTCTTCATCTGGGGGTGGGGTTTAGGTTAAGGGGGTGTGATTTTGTTTTGTCGTGGTGCAGGGGAGAGGTGAAAGAGACAGATGAATAGTATCTATGACAGGAAAGGTTTATTTTGCTTGATTTGGGTGTTTGGGTTAACGGGCGTTAAGGGAAAAAAAAGTAACACGGTTAGGTTTAGGACTAGGGGTGTAATTGTTTAAGGACTAACGGTGTAATAACCAGGGACTAACGGTGTAAAGCCATAAGGACTAGCAATGTTAGTCCTCAAGGACTAACAATGCAAACCCTTAAGGACTAATGGTGTAATGGATTGGCTAATGGGCTTTTGGTTTGAGCCTTAGGATTAAAAGGGTTTTAATGGACTTTTATGATTTAAAGCTTATAGATAAAGGCTTAATGGGCTGGCTTGTCCCATTAAATGGGTCCGGGTTGGTCCATTTAAGTCAAACACGTCTTTTGACTTTGATTTTTCATGCTCTTTCCAATCCCGTGCTTGGTTTTGTCCGTTTTGGCTTCATTTTTGTCCTTTAGTGAATATCCGTTACCTGTACAATCATAAATCACAAAACACACAAATACAATGCATTTTTGATATATTTTGATCATTTTAGGCTCGTTTTGATATGTAAAAGGTATGTGTAATTAAGCATATACCAAAATCCCCCATACTAAACTATTGCCATGTCCTCATGCAATGCCATAAGTAAACACTTTAGAAAACCAAGAATCTCAATCCTCCTTGACTAATTACCTCGAAAAGTAGCTAAGTGTTCATCAAAGGGAATTAAAGACTCATTAGTTTTGAAAAGCCCTGTTTTGACCATTTTAAAATATTTACACTTATTACCACACATATTTTTGTATTTTTCCCTTTTTCTTATTTTTTTGTACTTTTCTTTTTAACCAACTAGAATGTCCGGACTTTCGTTATTTTCATAACCTTTAGGGTCATAGAACAAGACGCACTTTAATCCTAAAATGCCCAAAAAGATAAATTCATCGTCCTCGGTTTTTCACCCGCCCCAAACCAAGCTTAAAAACGAAATCATTGTTAAATACAATAGTTTAAGATTCATAACACTACTTTATGATGCTAATTGTGGTATGATAGTACTTTTCGCTCCATTATTCCTAAATCCTCTAAGGGTTTTATTTTACTATTGTGTGACGGAAGAATTAAGGATCTTATTTTTTAAATACATAATACCGGGTTAGATTAGATCCACAATTAGGTTTTTTTTTGAAATCCATTTAGATGAGAACGATATGGTGAGAATAAGGTCCACATTAAGGTTCTAATTTCGCATGATTTAGGGGTTATCCTTTTTATTTCATCTAAAACAACTCAACTACGAGTCCAGAGACGGATGCTTTATTTAGATAACCCCGGAGTCGAAATTTGGCTTTATACTTATTATTATTGCAACATTATTAAACCTTGGTAATTTCCTTGACCTTTTAGAAGGCTGCAACATCGGTTGTAAGCCGGCAAGATGCAGCAAACTTTTATCAGTCTCGGATTATTACTATGTGCCTTATTTAGAAGACTGCAACATCGGTTGTGAGCCAGCAAGATGCAGTAAACTTTTATTAGCCCACAGTTTTTATTATTATTATTACCTCCACCCTTTGAACGACTACCACATCGGTTGTGAGCCGGCAAGAGGTAGTGGTCTTATTTCGGCTTCGGTTTATTATATAACTATTATTATTATAGCCAAATTTCAAGTCCTGTGGTCTTTTAACTACCTAGACAACGGTAGCGAGCCGTCAGGAATCGATAGCCTATTTTCCCACAACACTGACAAAACCTCGATGTGTACCTTAATTTCACCAGAAGGAATCTCTACGATGTGATTTAAACTAAGAATCGCAAAAATCTAAAGTAACTTTATTTATTCAACAATTATATAAAGTTTATTAAGCTAATGGGAGCAAAAAGTCACAATTAACCTCTATGAGCCTTAAAGAGTTCCAACTACTCTATGTTTAGCACCTAACTTATATAAAACTCTATCATTTTTCGTTCTTCGCAAATTTAAAATCTTTAATAAAAAGATCCGCGAATGCTTAGTCTAAAAGTTAAAGGGCAAGCCAGAGCGCAACATGCTCGATCAAGTCAAAATTTATTCCTATTCTACCCAGTAGGAAAGTCAAACATTGTGACAAAACACTTATTTTATTTTTGAAAATTTTAAATTTTTTTCATTTTTTGGATTTTTGGTGGTAAAAACGAGATTACGTGAAAACAACGACTGCAGGCACAATCAAATCGATAGATTCCCCTCATACTAGAACTGAACATTGTCCTCAATGTTTTAAGAAGGGTCTCTACGTAAATCTAAGGCCGTTTATTAAGTATGCCAAAAGATAAACGTTAGTCGATAAGATTTAGGATATTGGATTCTCATAATGAAGCTGAGGATGTGAAGATCGAGTGAACGATGGACAAAACCACGATCACGAGAGTCTTCATAATCCGGGAAATCCTGGAAAATAACACAAAAAACAAAACACGGAAAATAGAAGAGGCGAGCCTCCTCATAACACACTTATTTATTAATACTGCTATTAGGATAAGCATGGGTTGCCACCCACGAAGCGCTTATTTTTGTTAACCGAGTCTTGAGCCTGACCCGTCCCCAAATTTAATGTGTTCCATGGGGAAGGTTTGGAGATCCAGGACAAACCTCGGGTGGTATTGTTCCTCCAAAGGTTAGTGTTGATGTCTATGACTGTTCACTTGAAGTTCTGGCCGTTAGTTGAAGATACTCTCAACAGGTGCCATAAGGAAAAACTTGGGGCAACGCTGTGAAGGTTTCGGGTCCAACGGGATGTTACGCTTTCCCCGAGAGAAAATCTATATTCAAGAATTGAAGAGAAGGACTCGATCACCAACGTTAAAAACGCGGTTCTTGATCTTGGAGTCATGAATTCTCCTCGTTTTCTCTTTATAGATCAAAGAGTTCTCGTAAGCTTGATCATGAAGTTCATTCAATTCATTCATTTGAACTTTTCGGTGATCACCCGCAGTCTTAAGGTCATAGTTACAATGTTTCAAGGCCCAATAGGCCTTGTGCTCTAGCTTGATAGGAAGATGACACGCCTTTCTGTATACTAGCTTGTAAGGAGTGCACCAGATGGGTGTCTTAAATGCGGTACGGAAGGCCCATAAATCATCATCTAACTTATCAGATCATGAAGCACGGTTTATTACGGTTCCTTCTAAAATCACGTTCAAAGCACGATTTGAAACCTCCACTTGTCCACTCGTTTGTGGATGATACGCGATAGAAAGTCAGTGTGTCACCCTATATTTAAGCATGACCTTTGCAACTTGGTCATTGCAAAAATGGGTACCGCGATCACTAATAATAGCACGAGGAGTTCCAAATCGGGCGAAGAGAGATTTCAAGAATTTCACCACAACCCGGGCATCGTTAGTGGGAGCACTTTTGCTTCCACCCACTTAGATAAGTAGTCAACAGCGTACCTCGTAAATGACACAAATGACAAGTTTTTGAATCTTTGGTTCGATTTGGGAACTTTTCAAGTTCACCGGAAATTGTAATGATAATACCTTGATTGAAAGTATTATATGTTGGTGTTCTTTTACCAACTTTGTAGATTTTATTTCTTTTTAAGGACAATTTTTTTTATATTTTTGATTTTTCTTTCTTTTTTTATTTTTATATGATAACTATACTAAAAAGAAAAAGAAAATATTTTTTTACTTTTATATTTTTTAATTTTTTTTTGATTTTGGAAATATTTAACAAAAATAAAAATTTCAAGGACGAAAGGATCTTTAAACCAAAATCAACAAACGTAAACGATGGAATCTTAATCACAAATTCCCGGCAACGGCGCCAAAAATTGATTGTAGTTTTTATACACAATATTATATTAATACACAAAAGTATAGAGAATAATTCCCAAAGTAGCCCTCTAGGAAAATTCTTATACAAATATATAATAATAATAATATACGTATGTTTACCGGGAAGTATGCTTTCCCGGGTCGTTTCCCCAACGACTTGTGAAATTGAAACCACACCTTAGTTTGGATTATGATTTGAATGAGAGAAAAGATATTTTTGATTATCTATATCTACCAATTAAAAACAACAAATAAAATAAGCATACAAAAGCAATTAAGCACTTAAATCAATTAACGGGAACAAATAAAACGCGACAATTAAGCGAATAAGACAAAATTAAACTTTAAAAATGCAAACTAAATTTCTAAACCTAAAATAAGATAAAAGAAAATTTAAGAAGAAGAAATTATATTTTTTTGATTATTTTTGAATTTTTTATGAATTAAAAACTATTTTAATCTAATTAAATCCTAAAAAATAGCAAATTAAATCCTAAAAAATTAGAAAAAATGATTTTTAAACTTATAAAAGTCTAAAATACTATAAAAACTCAGAAAACTATTTTTAACTATTTTTAAAATTAAAATCCTATTTTTTAAAATTAAAAATAAAAGCTTAAAAATGAAAATTAAAACCTAAAAGTGGTGAAAATTATTTTTTTAAATGTAAAATTAAAAATATTTATTCTAATACTAAAAACTATTTTTTTGTATTTTTAAAAGTTATTTTTGTATTTTTTATTGATTTTCTAAATTTTAAATCTACGAAAAATCCTAGAAATTAATAAAATAAAGGGAAAAATATGAAAAATTCAGGAAAAGTCTAAAATGAGACAAGGTTTACTAGAAAAATAAAAGAAGCAGCTCAGCTTATCAAATAAGCTGTGAAAGTAGCTTATTAGGCTACGGCTTATAATGAAAAAGGAAAATTAAAATGTGTACAAGTATTAAATGGTGCAAGCTTTGGTTGGATGAGCTATTGAAGCAAAGTGGTAAAACGTGTGTGTTGTGTTCTTGAGGTCTCGGGTTCAAAACTGGCAACACCCCATTTTTTGCATTTTTTTATTTTTGAAAACCAAAAACTAAATTTGAAAGAAAACACTTTTTTAAGTACTTTTAATTAAGAAACCTTAAGCTGAAAATGAGAAATAAGCTCTCTAAGAGCTTCAAAATGAACTGACCACAGAAAGTGAGCTTTTAAGCTCACTTTTGCTTGTTTCTACTTAAACACTTGCACAAAGCTCAAATTAAGCTCAAAATCACTAATGCAGGTGACCTTTTTGGTCAAGCCTGCATAACACACTCCTAATGAGTGTGTCTTGACACAATGTAAACACAAAACTAAGCCTAAAAAGCTTAGATCCAATTTTAGCTTAACAAAGAAATAGGGATATCTCCCCTGGTGCACAGGCAAACCTATTGAGCCATAAAATCTTCATAAACTTAAACTAATGTTTCAAATCTACTCTAAACCTTATTAAATGTAATAATCTAACTATCCAAAAAGAAATCTCAAGGTTCCTTTGACTTCTGGTGGTCAAACAAGACTAAACCAAACACCCCTTTATATAATGACAGTTTTCAAAAAGCTTATGAAATCAAGACCTACTTATTAGAACTTTATTACCAGACATTACTTAGCTTATATCAACCCTAACAAACATAAATCAACAACTGAATTAGGCTAAAATCAAAGGTCAACGACTATATTGACTATTTTTTTGGTTTCTTATGATTTTTAAGGACAAAAGCATGAAACCCAAGATCTATATTGTAATAAGCCAAAACAGATAAGCAAACTATTTTAATAAGCACAAGTAGATGAGATAAGCATGAAATAAGCACAAATTAAGCACTAGAAAAACAATTAGATAAAGTAAAATAAGAATCTAGTAACTAAGTTAATTTAAACTAGAAAGTTAAAACAAGGAATTTAAATGAAAACTAACCAATAGCTTCAGCTAAACAGAAGCTTATGCTCTAATGAGCTTATCAAAAACTCTGGCTTATCCAAGGATAAGCCAGTAAAGTCCTTGGGATCCCTTCCATCTTTGGATCCCCTTCTAAAAGCTTATAATCCAATAGACAAGGTATTTAGCTGATTTTATTTATTTAAGTAGATATTAAGACTGTATCAAGCTCTATCACTAGCTTAGAGACTAGTGAGAGCTATAAAGAGCTTATGAGTAACAGTTGAAATCAATAGAGCTTATTTAGAACTTATGGTAAGGTAAAGAGGTTTAGACAGATCACAAACTAAATTTCATTAACTGAAAGCTTTGATTACATGATTAAAAAGTAGATTACAAGAGATTAAAATTGGAAAAAATTACATTAACTAAATTTAAGCTAAGAACTACTACTATTCTAAAAACGGGGAAAAAGATAAAATGTGTGTGAGTGAGCATGCTATATATTGTCACAAGCTAAACCTTCTAGCCTTTCCTTGCTCTACACGCTCCTTTTAATTATATCTGTATGATCTTCTAATCATTGGAGAGTTGATTATGACCCTTGGATCATGTGATCACTCACACGGATTGCCAAGCTAACAATCTATTGATGTGACATTTGTGCTTGTTCTCTGAGTGATATAAGTGCAAGATTACCCATTCCTTGTGCTTTCTTCATTTGCCACGTGTGCTTCCTTGATTGACTAGACCAATAGAGCTTTGAGATTACATTTTTGTCCTTGCCATCTTGTTCATGACCACTTGAATTACCTTTTATGACCCTTAATTTTGAGTTGCCCCTTGATTTGACTGGAGGGTAAACGAGAGAGATGATGAATAGTGCTTTTGTTCTTGGCGCCCTTTTTTGGTTTTAACTGAAACGGGTAAAAATGGGGGGTGAGTTTGGGTGAATGGCAAAATGAGTCCCTCTCTTTGTTTAACACAAGTCATAGTGTTAAATGACTTCCAGTTTTGGCAACTTTGATCCCTGGACTTGTTAAAAGGGTTATGGGTTAAGGTTTTTGGGCCGGGTTTGGATAATGGGTTTTGGGCTTGGACTTGACTTTTGTTTTGATTGTTTCCGGGTAAGGGAATTAGGGCCCATTTAGAGTTAAGGACTAATAGTGTAACTTTTGGAAATTTGAGGGACTAGATTTGAACTTTTGAGATTTTGTCTTAAAGTGTTGACTTTGACTTTGGTTGACTGGAGTTGACTGAAGGTTTTGACTTTTTGACTTTGGCTTCCGGCTCTTGTACACTCTTCCGTTCTCGTGTCCGTGTTTGCCCGTTTTTGACTGTTTTCATGTGATTTTTGCTATATCCGTACCTGCATACACACAAACACAAAACAAGCATATCTTTGCCATTTTTACTGTATTTTTGGTCATTTAGGGTTATTTTTGGTGTTAACGGATATGTGTATTTTACACCTATCAAAATTCCCCAAACTAAACGATTGCGTGTCCTCACGCAATATTACATGCCTTATAACCAAATACCTCAAAACCTCCCTAAACTAATCCTTTAAGAAGTAGTAAAGTCTTTGCGGTTGCAAGGGTCCAAACTTTTTAGCATGTCTGAACATATTGTCTTGAGAAATAAAAATTTCATCTGTCTTTTCCTTACTTGCAACCAAGGAAGAATATTACTTCAACCTAAAGAACTCATTTGAAATCTGCTTCATCCAATGCTCAAATTCATCACACTAAGAATTTTCTTGTGAGCCAAAATGATATCATGCTACATATACTTGAACCAGCATGAATATCCTTCTTGTCCTTCTTAATAAACAAAGTCTTTGTTCAATCTACCCCTTCTGTATCCTTCTCCTAGAAAGTGTTGATAGAGTCGCATACCAAGCTCTAGGAGCTTGATGTAATACCCATATAAAGCTGACAACCTTATAAACCTTCTTAGGATGATCAGGAACACAAAAAAGGAGGTTGAGAAACATACACCTCTTTCATCTATAGTGCCATACAAAAATGCACTTTTTACGATCCATTTTGCATACTAACTGAACCCCATAAAATCAGGCAAAAATGACTAAAAATAACCTGAAAGCTTCTATTATTGCCATAGGAGCAAAAACCTCATCATAGTCAATGCCCTCTTCCTGTCTGTGACCTTGGGCCACTAGTCTTGCCTTATTTCTGACAACTACTCCTCTTTCATCCCTTTTGTTTCTGTATACCCATTTTGTTCCAATCACCTTTGCTCCATGAGGTAGATCTACTAGAATCCATACCTGTTGTAGCCTAAACTGTAATAACTCCTCTTGCATAGCTTCAACCCAACTGTCATCTTGTAAAGCTTCAGAAATCTTTTAAGGTTCCTCCTGAGATAAGAAGCAGGGAAACAAACAATGTTGTTGATCTTTGTGATTGTTCCTTTGCTGCTTTTGAACATAACTTACAAGTGCATGTGCTCCTAACTGTTGTTGCACTCTGCTTCTAGTTTGCACAGATGACTTAGGATCACCCAGTATTCGACTTTGTGGGTGAATGTTGTGTATCCTAAGAGTAGGAATGGGACTAACAGCTACTTCTATTGGTAAGTTGTTGAAATCATGAACCATACCCTCGTCATCATAAGAAGCCTCATAAAAATCCCTTTATGAGGTTTGGTAAAGATTGTGAGCTCTGGCATATCTGAATCATCTTGATCAGCAGGTTAAGGATTATCTTGTCCACTACCAGAATTAACTGAGTTAGTACTGGTAGCTTTGTTTTTAGGTACTTCCCTTAAATGCTTTTAAGCAAGTTCATCCAATTCTTTTCTAAAAGCTAGAATTTCAGGAGTATCTTCTGAAATGCCAGTAGAATAAGCTTCCTTCTCTTATGTTTTAAGGTGTTGAAGCTCTGTCAAAAATGCCTCTGCCTTTGAATTAGTATAAGACATCCTTGGTCCAAATTTTACTACAGTATGCTTGACTACTATAGGCATAACAATAAGCTCCTTGGGCGCATCTTCTTCCTCAGAAGCATTTGCATTAGGAGTTGGTAGTGTATCTGCACTGTTAGTTACTTTTGAAGTACCTGCATGTGGGTTAGTTTGATTGTCCAAAGACACAAGAATATAGTTCATAGAATCAGTTAGATAATCAATATCAAACATCCATCTATAACCTACTCCTTTCACATTAGATTTTTCTTCAAGAAATTTTACATGCAGATTTAGTTCTACCTTTTTTGTCACTAAATTATATACCCTAAAGGCTTTGCTATTTAGGGAGTAACCAACTAAGAAACCCTCATCACACTTTTCATCAAACTTGCCAAGCACACTTAGAGTATCTAAAATGGTAACATGGCACCCAAAAGGTCTTATGTAGCTAATAATTGGTTTGTGGCCAAACAAAAGCTCATAAGGAGTTTTGTTTTGAGGTTTAGTCACTCTTACCCTATTAAAGATATAGCAAGCAGTACTAACTGCTTCTGCCCAAAAAGTAGTTGGTAAAAGTGAGTCTGCTAGCATAGTTCTAGCAGCCTCAATTAGGGTCCTGTTCATTCTTTCAGCAACTCCATTCTGCTGTGGAGTTCTGGCATTGCTATACTCTTGTTTTATTCCCTTGTTCCCACAGAATTCAAGCATATCCCTATTCTTAAATTCAGTGCCATTATCTGATCTAATGATTTTAACCCTGTGATTAAGCTGGTTTTCAATTTGTCTAATGAAGTTCTGAAGGATGCCACTAGTTTCATCCTTTGTAGCCAAGAAGAATACCCAACTAAATCTGGTACAATCATCAGTAATTACAAGGCAATAACTTGCATGATTAATGCTTTTTACAGAAGTAGGTCCAAAAAGATCCATATGCAAGGTGTGTAATGGCTCAGTGATTGTTCTTTCTAATTTAGCCTTACAGGAGGCCTTGTGTTGCTTACCTTTTTGGCAGGCAACACATGTATGGTCATTTCTAAAAACCTTGGAAGGTAGACCTCTTACAAGGTTTCCCTTCACAAGTTTGTTTAAGTTTTTAAAATTTATATGACCTAACCTCCTGTGCCATAATTTAGATTCATCAGATGTGGCTTTTGCAATCAAACAAGCATAATCTTTTGTGAGAGAAGGTGTCTTCATATCAAAACTGTACATATTGTGTTGCCTAGGGACTTTTAGAAGTATCTGATTTTCATCAGGCATCTTAAAGTCAGGAGACACAACAAGACATTCAGTTTCAGTAAAAAGAACCTTGTGCTGCTTATCACATATTTGTGATATTGAGAAAAGATTAAAATGCCCAAGTTCTTTTACAAAAGACACACTATCAAAATCTAAATTACCAACTCTTATCCTGCCTTTACCAGTTATGTAGCCTTTGCTACCTCCAAAGGTAACAGATCCCCCTTTGCATTCTTCAAAATCATCCAGGTGATCCTTGTTACCAGTCATGTGCCCTGAGCATCCACTATCAAATATACCTCTGTCCTCCATGTTCTTGAGTGGATGATCCTGCACATGAAAAAGAGAAATTAGTTTCTCTTAGGGACCCAGGCCTTTTCAGGCTTGGGTCTGCCTTGTGGTCCTTTAGCATTTACAGTTCGAATAAAATTGGATCCACTATTACAATTGGAGTTTGGTCTAGTTTTCCTCCAATTATAACCTGCTGAGGTCTTAACAGCAGTGCCCCAATTTCCCTTTACAGCATGAGAATAAGTCATTCTTGCTGTATTTCTAACAATGGGTCTTCTCACAGGTGAATGTGATTTTGAAAAATTACTTCTTTGATTAAACTTATTCACCTGGGGTCTTACAGGACTAAAACTGTTTGAGTTACTGGTATTTATTGGTTGTTTAGCTTTAACAGTATTAATATTAAAACTACCAGTATTAACATTAGACCTGACAGAATTAACATTTTGCCTAACAGAATTAACATTTGCCCTACCAGTATTAACATTAGGTCTAACAGAATTAACATTTTGCCTAACAGCAATGAGTTGTACTGGTCTAGGTACAAAGTGATTAGCATGATTAACCCTGTTTGCATTGTTCCATACTGGTTTGGCCACCCCATTACCAGTATTAAAAACCCTTTGTTTCTTAAGCTCAGCCTCTCTTGCCATTTTCTTTTCATAAAAGTCACAATCTCTGATCAAATGACTTAGGCTGCCACAAACAAAACACTTTTTCTTGATGAAAGAGTAACCTTCCCCTAGTTTTCTTTCCATCATTTCATTTCAATTCTTTCCTGTTAGCCTCAAAATATTGAGTCGAACATGAAGTTCGTTCATTATGTATTTAAGTCTCGGTCAATCAATTAGTTAACGTTGTAATAGAAATGTATTGGGAATCGGGCTCGATAGTTAATCTATTATTGTATATGTTTCAGGTTTAATCAAAAGCAAAACCCGAGCCCGGGTCCTAGTTAAATATCCCGAATGTCACTTTAAGTGTCGGGGTATATATATATATACACCTTTTCCACTAAGGAAAAGGTACAAGTGGATTTCATTTATAATATTTCACTTTTCTATATTCTCTCTCAACTCTCTATCTCTTCTTTCTCTCTCTAGGAAATCATCTCATTCTCTTTCTATATTTCTTGATCTAGATCTGTGTATGATATGAAGTGTATGTGTTAAAGGGATCCTACAATTGGCATCAGAGCTGTGTGTGGATTCATGGTTGATTCATGTGGTTAAACCAGATCAAATTCGTGGGTTGGTTTGTTTATTTGTTTTGGTTCAAAAAAATAGCAAGAAAAATCAAAGATTGATCTTTGTTTGTGGTTAGATGTGTTAAAGATTTGTACTTTCGGGCTTAGAACTATCCCTTGCAT
>BQNB010109902.1:0-22658 GCA_026074375.1 Tanacetum coccineum
CATTTCAGTCACATAGAGAATATGTAGGCTTAAATGACATGGTTCATAACTACTACCTAGAGGAAGCTAAGAAAAAGGCACAACTTTAGAAAGACAAAACCTTGAATACCAAACTTAGTGTGCAACAGTCTGCTAGATTATCAAACACTACTAATGGTAACAAACCGAAACCTAGGAACTTTAATCAGCAACCTAGGAATTGGCCACCATCCATGAGTAGTCGTGTATCGAATAGAACTGTTAACACAACAGAACCACCTAGGAATCAAAAAACTTTCTTGAAGTCAAAAGACTTGACATGTCCTACATGCAAAAAGTACATTTACAGTGCAAATCATGATGAGTGCATCTTAAAATACCTCTCAAAGGTAAATTCCCGTGCCTATGTATAGAAAAAGGATGCACAATCCCATAAGACAACAAAGAGATATATACCCGTAGAAAAGAAAAGCGACTCTAAGAATCATGGTAGACAGATCCCCATAGGACAAAGGTTTTCTCCAAATAAGTCTTCCAATGTGTATCTGAAAACAACGCCTCCTAGATCTGGTCTTACATGGAAACCAACGGGTAGAATCTTTACTCAAGTTGGTCTTAAGTGGATTCCCATTAGAAAGTCAGTTGAAACCCGCTACAACACAAATAATAGTGCTTCACCATTAGGAAAGGAAACACATAATCCTAAAACTGTTATTTGTGCAAACTCTTCATCTTTGAGTGCAGGTACTTCAATGGCTTTTGAACCCATCTCCTCAAAGGGTTCTTCTAATGTAAATATTCTATCAACATCTTCTTTGTATAAATATTCCATTTTTAATTATGTTAGAAAATATTTTTAAATAAGAAAATACAAAAATATAAAATCTCAAAAAGAAAATACAAAATCAGAAAAACAGAAAATTTCCAAAAAGAATCTTCTCGACATATCTCTTGTAATCGATAATATTTACGTACCTAGAAATGTTGATTAACATCGACACGGGCGTGTAAATGAAGTTCGAACATGAGTTTCAAATGTTTTCAATAATATGTCATTTCTAACTTTTTCTTTATGACTTGTAATTGCTCTCAGATTACAACTAGGACCCGAACGACAAATGAGAGTGTACGTTTTAGTGCGCTTATCCTTAGCATTAGAAGAGAAGTCTTCTAACATGATGTTTTTCAAAAAGTTGAACAAAATTTTTCAAGAAATTTTCAATGACAATTCATAATCTTTCAAAATTATGTGTTCAACACTCCATCCCTCATCAAGTTTTACACGACAATTCTTCTACATTTGGTGTCATTTTCAAAATGAGTCAATGTTTGAGGGGTTTTTTTTTGAAAAACAAGGTTTTAATGATTTTGGATACATCATAACATGACAATTTTTATGTATTCAAAACATTATCAAAAATCACTTAATAACAACTCAGTAATAATAATAACTACTCAATAGATTATATGTTATAAGATGATTTAGTGGTTGAGCATAATTTTTCAAGAATTCTTCAATGACAATTCATAATCTTTCAAAATTGTATGCTCAACAATGCTAACCCTCAATATTATATTCATTTTACAACTTGGTATCATTATTTTTGATGTCAAACATATGTAAAATCGAGGGGAGCAAGTTAATGTTTAATATAATTCATGCTAAGATTAAAAATTTTCTCCCTGCAGAATTTTCATGACAAATTTTAATCACGAAAGTGTGCAATCATGTACATTTATCCTCACAACGAGAAGATAACAACTTCTCGAACTTGAGCAGACACAAAAAGACAATTCAAAAGACATTTAAAGTCTTTTGAGCTCAAGTAACATTGGTTTTTCAAAACAAGTTGAACACAAATTTTCAAAAATTTCTTAAAAGATTCTTCAAAATCTTTCAAAATTGTGTGTTCAACACTGCCTCCTCATGCATCTTTCAAAAGTCGAATCATTTCTTATAAGTGAATCAATTTTTGAGGGAGAGCTTTTAAAACTAAGTTTTAATGCGTTTAGGCACATACTCACATGTCTATTTTGTGTGTCTAAAACATATCAAAAAATGTTTAAACAAATGAAAAAATGTTAAAATGTTAATAATATTTAAACACTCATTTTGTTAAAACATATACAAGTAGCTCAAACTCAATTTACAAGGTAATTACAAGTCATAATCTATTTCTCTCAATTGGTGTCATATATGTGAAATTGAGGGGGAGCAAGAAGAACAGTTCCACATAACTCATGCTGTAACAATTTTCTCCTCATAGAATTTTCAAGTCAAATTTGAATCACCTGGTATTTCAAAAAACTAAGTGAATTAGCATTTAAAATAAGGGGAGAAATGTAATTAAAATGTGATCTTGAAAATAATAAGTGATCTAAACGACTCAAAGTGTTGTTTATACTCTTCGGAAAAGGTTTTATGGTTACGATCTCATACCCAACAACATCTTAATTCACGACGATTCTGAAGTCATAAGGTGCTTAGGTTAGGTATTAGTCTTATGATCCAACCAGAACCGGAGGGATCTACCCAAGGACACTCTATAGTTATAAATAGCAGTCCTTAGGTATGATTGGAGATGAATGAGTATAAGAGAATAATGCCGGCTAAGATTGATCTAACACTGGAACAATCACAACAAGGTGTTAGTAATGACGTCTTGGTAAGCATTGAAGGGGTTGAAGAATTAAAAAGAAATGTAAGGATAAAGGGTCTAAAGAAAGAAGCCCTCCCTACACCTTAGGCAGAAACCTGGTCAATACATAATCTATTGGTTTTCACAAAGATGAATTCTGATATTGAAGACGACATCATGGACCCAATGATGCAATGCACAACCCTCCCTAGCCATTCGGGTTTCTCTCAACAGAAGCTTGTCTCATTTGTCATGGAGATCACAGACTTTCTTATTGACTTTTCTCACCCCGAAGTTAGTTGATATTGAATAGGTGGCAGTTTGCTTCCAAGCATCCGAAGTTACAAAAACCAAAAACGCATAATCGCGTCTAGAGCCTAAAGATCAATAAATAAATATTCATTAGGGACACATTCCATGACAACCACTTGTTGACACCAATAAGTTCACAAAGTTGCTAACAAGAGTCCTACGCATTATCTTGTGATTTTGCCAGAAAATCGTGTGATACTTAAGTAATTCACATGAAGATGAAATCCTGCTTGAAGCCAACATCAAAAAGCTCTTGGTAGTGGTGACTTGCGCGATTCTATATGAATTAAACTTGTGTCAACTAGAAAGAATGATGGTTGCGACATCAATGTGAATCAACTTGTTCCAGTAACAATGAAATTCTGACGGTTCTAATAAGAAAGATAGTAACTATTGATTACTCTTCGTTTGTTGCTTTAGACGCTCCCGTAACGAGAGACGGCTGTGCTAGCTGCGTAACCTTCTATCAGAAGATTATTGAATTCTATCTGATCACAGGCAGTATTTATACTGGTTAACAAGGAACTGTGGTTATTGCAACCTTATTTGACGAGTTTAGTGAAAAGGGACACTCTCGTTTCCCCGTTGAATTATCTCTACGTAAAACTTGCAGGTTATAACAGTGGTGGCCGGTTATCCCATTTTCCAGCCTGAAGTTGATTCATAATACAATGCTCTTGCTCAAAACTACAAATAGACATACCTTGGTTCAAGATTTAAGAATCAAGAAAGCTCAAGTATTAAAAGACATAAGAACTTCGCAAACTCTGATATACAAGATTTCCTTTAAGATATCAAGTCTATCAAGGGAGATTGTTAGCAAGCTTTCAAGATGATGCAAAGTATGAGCATGTTGGTCAAAGACACAAGATCGTAAGATGGCAAAGACGATAAAGACAAATAAGGAAAAGATTTAAAGATCTTGGAATTAAAGACAAATTCAAAAAGAAAAGGCTCAAGATCAAAGATCGCACAGCATGAAGGAATAAGCCTACAACAAAGATAAAGACCTAGACAGGATCAAGAATCAATGTCAAAGCAACTCAAAGAATCCAAGACCATGTTTGATGTGACATGGAAGTCTTGAATCTATCAGAAACCAAACTTCGGGGGAGATTGTTAGCCTCAAAATATCGAGTCAAACAAGGATGCTCGTTTCAAGGTTTAAGACCTCGCTTCGAAGGAGATTGTTAGCCTCAAAATATTAAGTCGAACAAGGAAGCTCGGTCACTCAACGAGGAAGCTTCGGTCTTTATTTAATTATATGTTGTAATAGGCTAGTTACGGGTATCGGGTTTATTATTTAATTCTAATAATGTATATGGATGGGCATAAAAGCCCAAGTTATCTCGAGACCGACCCATTAAGCATTAAACCCCGGCTCTAAGTAGTTTTGGTATAATTACCCTCTCAAGTGTGGAGAGGGTGTTGGTCTCATTTGTTTCACATACTTAGAAATCAAACATCTCTTTATTCTCTCTCTTGTTTCTCTCTCTAAAATTCTTTCATTATCTTCTCATCTTATTTTTCTTGTTCATCATGGTAGAGTGAAGGTGATTATTGGTTCCGACACTTTGGGGTATGTACCATCAGAAGAATGTGGACTATGTTGAACTACTTTGGAAAGATTTCATTTACCATCTTGACAACAAAGCCTACAAAAAGCAAGAGAAGATGTACTACCCTTGATTCACCAAGGTTATCATTCACTACTTTCTTACTCAAGACAGGACACTCTCCTGGAGGAACAAGATTGGGATGCACACCTCCAAGGATGACTATTTGAATAACACTTTAAGATTTGTTTCTGCAAAAGAAGAAACTCAAATCTATGATGCCATACTTCCTGAATCTTTGACCAGTCCTGAGATGAAGGAAACCAAGGCTTACAAGACTTAACTTGGTTTTGCTACATGAGCTACACCTCCTAAGAAGGCGCGAAAGTTCAAGAAGCCAGCCTCTCCTAAACTCACTACTATCCCATTTTCAACTGAAGAACCTACGGGAAAGTCAAAGAGAGTAAAGAGACCTGCAAAGAAGTCTACTAAGGCTCCAGCAAGAGGTGTTGTTATTAGAGAAACTCCTGAGATGCCTTTGTCTAAGAAGAAGGAAAAGGTGGATGTTACTCGAGGAAAAGGAATTGAGTTACTCTCTCAAGTGGCTTTAACTGAAGATGCTCAATTTGAAGAAGTTCGAACAAAGAGTATGAGAGATTTTCACAAGACTCATCCAAGTAGATCTGGTACAGTCAAAACTACTCCAAGTGCTGCTAAAATCAAACCTTTTGTTACAAGTGAAGGAACTATTGTTAAACCAAGGGTTCCCGATGTGACAGAAGAAGAATCATCTGAAAGTAAAGCTGAATCTTAGGGAAATGATGAAGATGATAGCAACAATGAACAAGACTCAAGTGGTGAAGACAGTGATCAAAAGAACGACAATGATGATGACAAAACCCAATCAGACAATGAAAATGAATCGGATTCCAAACATGAAACTAATGAGAATGAATCGAGCTTAGAGTCTGATCAAGAAGAAAATGAAAAAGATGAAGATGATGAAGAAGAAGTGAAGTACGAACTTGTTAAAACCCCAGTTGTTCAAACGCATCCTGCTGTTGAAAGATGAAACAAAGATTAGCTGAATTAAATCCGAAGGTGTGAAGATGAAGAGATTGGATTACACTACAGTTAGTGTATGATGATGTGGATATAAGGGTTGAATGATCCAGTTGATATTGATAAAGGGCATTGTTTCAAGAGGAGGTACGATTGCTGCATAATGATAACGTTCAACAGGGGAATGAAAATCCAGAGATCGTACAAGTCATAAAAGATGCTCATGTGACACTTTCTACTATTCTATAGAAGACTGAAGTACCAGTTACAAGCTCTTCTCACTCATCTGACTTGGCAGCTAAATTCTTAAACTTTTCAGATATTCCCCATACGGAAATTTTTCAAGGATGAAAAATATTTCTCCAATGGGGGAAATGTCCACGTCTTTCATGATAGTACCAAGCAAGCAAAACTCCCACACCTCTTACTGTAATATCTTAGTTATCATGATACTTCATCCTGAATACTCCACAGTCATCCCACATCATTACCTTCTTTACTCCTTATACCAAACACAAGCAAACATAAACAACACAATAACTGAAGCTACAAATCCTTTATCTACACTTCCTGATTTCACATTAGTCTTCCAATTCAACAACAGAGTCACAACATTGGAAAAAGAAGTTGTTGAGCTCAAAAAGGATCCTCTCCACACTCAAGTGACAACTTTAGTTGATGATCATTAGATACAAGACTAGGTGCAACCAGAGATGAATTTATGAACTTCCTTTCGGCGTCACTCACTGCAAGGATCACAGAGCAAGTCAAGAATCAACTACCTCAGATTCTGCTAGAGGAAGTGTCTAACTTTGCCCTCCCTGGTGATCCAAAAGATGGTTAAAGAGTCACTTGAAGATGTTGTTCTAGCCAAGGAGTCTTCTCAACTACAATCTTCATATGAGGATGCTGCAACGCTTACAGAATTTGAGTTGAAGAAGATTCTGATCGACAAAATGGATAAAAGTAAATCATATCTGGTAGCTCCTGAACACAAAGAATGCTATGAAGGATTGATAAAATCTTATGATCTCGACAAGACTATCTTCTCCACTTATGGTAAAGTGTATTCGTTGAAGAGAAGCCGAAAAGACAAAGATAAAGATGAAGACCCTTCCGCTGGATTAGACTGAGGGTTGAAGAAGATGAAGACTAGAAAGGATGCAAAACCAACAAAAGGTAATTAAGCTAAAGAATCACAGTCTGGCTCATCCAAAGGTACCAAGTCTCAACCAAAATCTTCTGGAAAGTCTGTTCAATCAGAGGAACCAGAGTTTGAGGTTGTAGATTCGGATATGCCACAAGATCAAGAGGAGAACTTGGGTAATGATGATGAAGAACCCAAGGATAAGGTTGTGTTAGGATCAAGAAAAGTCTCGGTCACTTCCAATATTAACTAGTCAAAGCTCGTAGTTAGTCAATGTCTAGTATGATAAGCTAATATGGCCCAAAGGCCCATAGAAGCTATCTATGGCCATGGCCGGTTATGTTTGGAAGCATTAATACACTCTACATTGCTTTGGAGAGGGTGTTGGGTTGGTTTTGTATTCTCATTTTCATTGATGCATTATATGTTTCTTTATTTTTTTTTTTACTTTCTCTTCTAGAAAGCTCTTCCTTCCACTTTCTCTCACTAAGTTCTTACTTATTTCATATCAATGATTACTTGTATTCTTCAGGTTGCATCTAAACGTGATTGGTTCACCAAACCTACATAACCTCAAGAACCTACTGATCCTGATTGGAATGTTGACAAGACTCCACAACAAGGACAAAATCAAAGCTGGTTAATGACTCTTGCATCTTCTAATAAACTGTCAAAGACCTTTGATGAATTGACCGAGCATCCATGGACTTCTCTGCATTCATCATGAACGGCCTGAAAATCAACAATCTTACTTAAGGAACACTGTTAGGACCAGCTTTCAGACTTCACAATGAATCAGTGTTTTCAGTAATCACAAAAAGATTTTCAAAGACAATTCGACCACTCAAACAATGACAACAGCTCTTTAAATAGAAAACGGGTCATTATTTGAGGGGGAGAATGTGTCATCAAATAATCTTTTAAAACGGTCTTTCAAAATAAGTCACGGAATAAACGGATAAAGTTTTTGATAATGACGGATCACAATTTCAAGAGGAGTTGATTTATATTAACTATAAGAGATTTAGATGTCATTTATTTCAAACTTTAGGGACTTATTTGCAATTTAAGACTCAGTTGATTCTTACGGGATAGATTTAAGCTTATAAATACTTTGAACACGATCTCAAGTATATGTGCGTACTAGGTTTTGCTGATTCCGAAGTATCAAAACCAGCAAGGGGGAAGGAATAGATATACAAGAAAGATAATGAGTACACATGATAGAATTCATACCCTATTCTCATTTTAGGTCATTCCGGGAAGACAAATGTCATAACCGCAGAGAAAATCAGTGTTTAACTTGTTACTTTTGGGTGCACTATTTCAACTACATGAAGGTGGAGATATCTTGTGATTTGAAGTATGCATCATTTAAGATACTAGGAGGAAGTGTTGTAAGAAGATTTATTCTAAGCGTGAGAAGTTACGTTGCTGATTCAAGAAATGCTTCCTCAAACGGTTAATCACTAAGCTTATTTTTTTTTTTGAAAAAATGGAGTAGAATTAGTTGACAAAAGAGGTACACATAGGTTTGATAAGTATGATGACTCCATAGGTTAGTCAGTATTCTGCATAAAGAAATGAGTACATTTGGGACTTAGTTGAGTTAGGTGTTATCATTTCGGCTACTTAGAGGTAATAATTGTGACATCCGAGACTTACTTGACTTTGGTTTTTCAATTTATATCATCATTATCGTGTAAGGAGAAATACGAACATTCGGGGCTTAATTGACTTTGGTGTTACAGTTTCAAATTAATTGTGTACTTTGTATATTTGGGTTTTTTACATCAAGACTGCTTGAGGCGGCTTACAAGAAAGTTTTGAAACTGCTCAAGAAAGTTTAGGGGAAGCTAAGACAACTTCTTAAGAGAGACTACGGGGAAGACCTACGGCTGCTACAAAGAACCATATGATTCTATCATATGATGTTCTCATCATTCAGGTCAAACCTCGTACATAATAATCTTGTGAATATATAAATGTGTAGTGTAGACTTAAAAATTAGGCATATATAGTGTTTGAGTATGAATTTTCAAGAATTTCTTAGTAAATTCAAAAAATTTCAAATTAACATACTCAAACACCATATAATTCTCTCAGAATTTGAGGGGGAGCATTAAAAATGTTCCTTATACGGCTTGTTAATAATTGGACATTTTTCCCTAAAAGCAGTTATATTTGAATCAATTGATATCCAAAATATCAAGAGATTTAATATTTTTGATAAGGGGAGAAAATGTGATTAAAATATATGGCTAAAGATGTGATTTTCAAGATCTCAAGTGTACGCTATCCCATATATGTGCTAAACTCTTTCGATTAATCGATGCACATATAAAGGGGGAGCAAATGGTTACGTGTTGGCTGAAATGTGGAAGTACCAAAGACCGACCATTTATATTACTGCATTGGAGTTATAAGGTGGTTAAGTTTAGGTATTCATTCCCATGATCCAGCCAGAACTGGAGGGATCTACCCAGGGATATTCCACTAGATAGTGTAGTAGTCCTTAGGTATGAAAAAAGGAGTAAAAGTGAGAATAAGGGAAAAGTGCCGACTAAGATGGAGCTAGTACTGGAACAAACCCAACAAGGTACTAGTTATGAAGTCTCGGTAAGCGCTAAAGGGGTTGAAGAATTAAAAAGAAAAGTTAAGATAAAGGGTGAAAAGAAAGAAGCTCTCCTTACACTTAGGCAGAAACCGGGTCAATGCATCTGCTGTCAAGAATCAAAAAGATGATTGCTGACATTGAAGACTGCATCATGGACCCAGTGATGCAATGCACAACCCTCCCTAGCCAATCAGAATCTCTCAAAAGATTTATGTTTCATTTCTCATGAAGATTACACGAATTCCTATCAACCTTCTCACTCTGAGTTAGTTGGTATTGAAAAGGTGGAAGTCTGCTCCAGCCTTCGATCTCTAAAACTAAAGTGCACTATTGAGTCTAGAGCCAAGAGATCATCCATAAATCTCATTAGGACACTTATCCATTATAAACTGGTTTCTCACACACTGTGAAAACTAGTAATATCTTAAGAGTCCTACGCATTATCCTTGTGATTTTGCCAGAACATCTAAGTGATACTTAAGTATACACAATGATGATGGAAATCCTGCTTGAGCCAACATCAAACAAGCTCTTGGTAGGTGACTTGTGCGATTCAAATGAATCAAACTTGTGACAACTAGAATGAAACGATGGTGCGATTCTTAATGAATCAAACTTGTTCCAGTATATGAATTGACGATTGATGATGAACTTTTGAAATGATTAACACTCTCGATGTGTCACAAAACCACTTTAGCAAGTGACACGTCGATTGATTTTCAAATTGATTTTTCTATTCAATCGGTGAGATAGTAACTCACTGGTTCACTCTTATTGTGTTGTCTACTTTGAGACGTTTCGATAATGAGAACATGATGAGTTTGATGAATCTAATACATATGTGTTAGAAAGATTCTGTACTTTATTTGGAAAACTTGTCAAGGAGATTCTTCTTAAATTAAATCTACCTGATCACAGGTCGATCCTCACGGATTTGAAGGTTACTCTAACCAAACACGGGCGAATGACAAAGCCATATTCATCCCCTCGCTTTATTGCTAATTGTTTTAATGCAGGATACTTAAAGATGGAGGTGAAGGTACCTGATTCCAGCTGTCTTAAAGATTCATAACCACATGCTCATACCCGACCGACAAATATAAAGACATCATGAAAGCTCAAGTACATGTTTCAAGACTTCCGCTACTCTGATACCGTACGTCCTACTTGAAGCGACGAAGTGTTAAAGTTAAAGAACCTCAAGAAAGATGCATTATTAAAGCTTTTCAAGTTAACATATCAAGAAAGGTATGAGCATGTCGGTCCAAAAGTCACAAGTTTACAAGATGGCGAAAAGAGATTATGCTTGGTTGATGATCTCAAGGTGCTCAAGATCACATATTCACATACAAGTCAAGTTAAAGGAACAAGCTCAAGCTTAAAGTCAATGATCACTACACCATATTCACAAGAAAAAAGATAAAGAAAAGAAGACTACGAGCTCAAAACTAAATTCAAAGCATAGTATGCTAGGATTAAGTTTTTGTAAATTGGAGTGACCTCCCTTAAGAGGAGATTATTAGGAATACGAAAAGTCTTAGTCACTTCCAATAATAGTTAGTCAAAGCCCATAGTTAATCAAATGTAATGTTTGAAATCTAATTGGGCCAAAAGGCCTATGGAAAGCCCACAAGCTCTCCATGGCCGGCCACTAGGGTAGTATAAGTACCCTTTCCATGCCTTTTAGAGGGTGTTGGTTGTTCATTATTTCACATACTTAATGCATTTTCTTTCATGTTTACTTTCTCTCTCTAAAATGTCCATCCAACCACTCTCTCTCTAAAACCACCTCTCTTTTCCTAAACTTGTATGTTATTAGATATCTTTCAAATAGTGCTACCACAAGTCTCACAACTTTTTGTGACTTGTTGAGGGTTTCTTGGTTTGATTCCTCTTCTTAGAGAAATTACCCTGTTATGACCATGTGTATCATGATCATAACATCCACATATATCACATATGGGATAATTAACACAATCATTAGATATATGATCATTGAACCCACAGTATATGCAAAGAGGGAAGGGCTTTGATGGTCTTGAGGTTTTAGATCTTGATTAAGATGTTGAGTCATGTTCATAGTGGACATATATTTAGCATGATCATAAGTTCTGTGATTAGTTCTCTCATATTTTTTACAAAACAAAACTTTGTAGCAATTCTCAGAGAGATGATTGTTCAGTCCACAAAGTTCATAATTCTTTTTTAATTGAGTTTTGTATTTGTTTTGAAGTGCATTTTAAGGATATCAGTTAAGTTTTGTAATTTCTGGTTAGGGTGATGACTGGTTCTTGTAATTTTTTATTTTTAGATCTTTTAGTTCTTTTATTACAATAGACTAAGGAATGTCTTCTTTAATTTTCACATTTTTCATTTTCAAGGGGGTTTTTTTTACCCAAGTAGCGAGACTGAGTTCCTTTTGGAAGCTGAAACATTTTTGTTATGCTTAGCAGGAGCTGAGGATGGTTCATTTATGGTGACCCTTTTTAATGTTTCAGGTTTGAATGTTTAATTAGACTTCAAGATTGACTTGATAGTCTTTGGTCCAGAAATAGGTTCAGCACCAGTTCACTTTTCCAGTGGAGGAAGAAGGGTGCTACAAACTAAAGATTCATCAACTAAATCATACTTAGTTGCTGAAGAGTCAGTGATAGCAACTAAAGGATCAGTTATTTTCACTTGTGACTCAGCTGGAAGAATTCTACCAGTGTCATGATATGGCAAAGTAAATCCTTCAGCTTCAGATAACCAGGGTCGTTAAACACCTGGAATGGACACTTTTTTTGGTCAACTGAAGATTTTACAAAGACTAAGTCTATTTTCCCAGAACTAGAAGGATCTTTAGTGAGTTGATCAAGCCCCAAAATTCTTTTCTTTTGGGAGGGGATTTGTTCACTGATACACTGATTTACTTTGCTAGAACTGTTTAGCTATGTTTCAGTGATTGCTATTAGCTCTTTCAGTTCTTTTCTTAAGTTTTTATTCTCTTTGAGAATTTCAGTGTTTACATGTTGCATGGTAAGAAAATCAAGTTTTGCTTGTTTTAATACTAAAAGCTGTTCTTTGCATGTATTCGATTCATGAACAAGATCTCTATGTTTTAGCACAAGATTGTTTCTTTGATCTTCAACATAGTTAAGATCAATACACAAATAACTAATAAAATGTTTTCTTATCAAATATATCCATATTAAGAAGAGGTGTTTGTACCTGTCTCTTGATATCTTTACACCCATTCATCATTTTGGACTCTCTTGCCAACAACAACATTTTATCATCAGCTAGTGCCATGAGAACCTTTACTTCAGTCATATCATTGTCATTTGATGACACATCTTATTCATCCTATTCATATGCTTCAGCAACAAGCCCTTTGTTCTTGACCATTGATGATTTAGATGAAGTACCAGAACTGATGAGGGCTAGTTTAGCCTTGAGTTTGTTGTATTTTGCCTCAAAGTCTTTATTGGGCCTCAGTTCAGGTTTCTGCTGAGAAGGACAGAAGATAGTAATTTGAGGTTTCTGAAAAGGTGATGAGTATGAAGGAACTAAAGTCTTAAAAATCAGTCTCTTGCAAAGTCGCCTTTTCTACCACATTTGTGGCATATAGCATCATCAATTGCTTTTTACACTACTAACCTTTAAGGACCCCTTTTTTGAAAAAAAAATGAATAGACTTGGATATTTAAAAGAGCACTTTCATGATATTATTCTTCAAGGTCATTTAGTACTCTTGTCTAATTCTTGTTTCATCTTCTTAATCAAGGACTATCTTGGAAACAACCTAGACTATACAGGTTAAAAAGAAGGGGAACTTATATAGGAGTCTGCAGTGGACAAGAGATTTTTTCTTTTCAGATTCATAAATACTATCAATGAGGTTTTCTTCATATTTGAGTTTACAAAATAAAGAAGCAAGCTCATATTCTTTCACATGATTTATGTTTCTAAGACTTTGGCGGAAACTTAGCTACTTCTTTGGTAACCCATTTATAAAACCAGTATTTATTTCAAGCTTTGAAAGTTTAATGCCATCATTTACTAACTCATTCATCAATGCTTTGTATCTAGTGAAAGTTTGTGTTAGTGTTTCAACTTACTTGAATTTGAAGGTATTGTAACACAACTTTAGGTTCATGACCCTACTTTTATAAAACACATCAAAGAGGCCCTCAAAATATAGTATCAAGTCATCCCATGTAGATTTAGCTGTCAAACAGTTGATGACAAAGTTTATTTGGTCATCTGGAAGGACAAACATGATGAGACTTTTAAGTCGTTGGTCTAAGTTAGCAGCCTTTCTCTCATCACCAGTACATTGTTCTTCTGGTTTCCTTTGACCAGTTGTCATATGAACGTACGGACCATTCTCAATGATGTTTTTGAATTGAGGTTCAATGCCTATTATATTGCACATGAACCTCTTCTTCCAATTGATGAAATTTTCTACCTCTAGTATAGGAGCAACATTTATATGGTCACCCCTATATTTAAGAGTCTGTGGTACTTTTGCTCCTATTTTGATGGATCTTGATTTTAAAAATCTTATGAGCAGTTTATGAAAACTTTTGAAAAGGTTTTACAAATCAAACGACTCTGATACCACTTGTTGGTCCCCTTGAATGTGATATAAGGTTTTTCAAGTTAAACTAATCACATTCCATGGCAACAAAGTGAGTTTTAGACAGTTATGTAAATAATATAACAAACAAGTTTAAAACACACAGAAGTAACTTTTCAAACGTATTAGGTTTTTAATTAGAATAAGATAAAGAATCTTATGACACACCTTGTTTGCGGAATTGCAAGGTGGTTGTTGACAATTGGGTTTGTGATCTCCTTCTAACGTTAAACTCTAACAAGTTGATGAGTATAAGAAAACAAACTATTCAACTAGAACTGAAGCTTCAGCTTCAGCAATTTTTGTTTCGTTTGTTTGAGAAATAAATGCTCTTCAATATGTTTCATATTAATTGGATGAGATATCATTTACTCTCATCATCCCTTTCCTTTTATAAGCAAAGGATTTAAGGTTTACAAGTTTTAACCTAATATACGTGGCAAGCGTTAAATGAGTGGTTGAGTTACCATTTAATGCACATATGCTTTATAGTACTAGGTACAGTCCTTTAAGGAAAGTTGTTGTACTTCTATACCAACTTTAAAAGTATGCATTCCCAAAGAGATTGCTTTATTCCTTTTGACATAAAGCAATCTTTTTCTCGCCTTGTAACCTTCTAGATAGAACCATTTGTTTAAGTCTTCTAATAATGAGATCTACATCATTCAGCTTTTGGACGTGTAACCAAGCTAAACTGAAGATCTTCTAGGTCTTCTCAGTTTCCTAATTCTGGCACATAAATTGAAGTAAAGATAATTTTGATCGTCTAGTACCATAGAACTAAAGATGAAGTGTTCTTTAGTGAATACAAGTTGAAATCTCTTCAGTTTACTTTAATACTATGTGATTTTTATTCTTTTAAATCTAATGAGGACTAAAGGCTTTACAAAAACGCCCACACAACAGATCCTAGAAAATCCAGTTCTAGCAGCAGTCAGCTATGTTGTTGTTAATCCGGATGATGCTACAATAATGAGCATTGCTTCAGCTTAAAGCATTCAAATGATTTGAAGCTCAACAAGCTGTAGAAATTTGAAAGAGCACTTGATTGATGAGGATCAAATATTCCGAATTATTGAAAAGATTGTATAATGGAGATAAAGAGTGATAGAGGTGTTCATTTTATATACTTTTTCAGGGATATTTACCTCCTAATCGTGATTTAGGACCCAAAATGTTTTACTTAATAGTCCTTTTCAGGTATCAGCATTTGGAAGGGCATTTGGATTAGAGGAAATACATGTGAATTGGGCTGATTTGGAGAAGAAACGGACAAGACTACGAACCTACACCAACATCTCTTAAGAATTTCTACTCAAAAGCTAGAGATGGCGTCATGACTGGCTGAGTTTACACTAAATATATATATAATATATATTGAAATACAAAATATATATCTAAGTGTTAAAAATCAACACATTTCAGGTAAAAAACGAGAAGTAGTTATGACTTTTCCGGGTCGTTTATCCCCAACGAGGCTGTAATGGTAAATCGATACGATCGAAGATTTGAGTTTGAAGGAAGGAATTGGTTTGGGAAGTGGAAAAAGTCAAATTAAATAATAACGAATAAAAACGTTTAAGAAAAACCTAGAAATTATGAAATTAAACTAGAAAACGAAGGCCCGAATCCCGAACAAAAGGGGGAAAACCTAAAATCTTTAAAAATAAGCCTACGAAGAAATTTTCGCTTCTAAACTCTTTTCTTGGACAAATAACGGAAGGAGATGAAAAAGACTAGACGAAAACGGAGTTCGTTTGACCAAAAATGAGTCAAAAACAAAATCCGTACCCGGGACCGTTCTTTAAACGACCCAAAATTAGAGAGAAAAATGACCATACGTAAAAGTTTATATTTTTTCCCTACAAAACTAGGTGATTAAATAAAATTTTCTTTAAAAGCAAAATATTTTTTGATAATTTTTGGATTTTTTTTATGATTTAAATAATAACTTTTAACTAAATTAAATTATAAAAAATATTAAACGTTTACAAAAAATTCTGAAAAATTTACAAAAAATACTTTACACTATAAATTACCTACGAAAAATAAGAAACACCTAACAGCTTATACAATAAGCCCCGAAATAAGCTACACAGCTTATGCAAGCTTAAAACCCAAAACACACATAAATACCATGTGCCCTTGAGTCTATATACGAAAAAAAGGCCCCAAATGGCGCAGTGGTAGAGTGTGTGTTGTTAAAGGGGGGTTTGTATCGGAGAGGTCACGGGTTCGAGTCTTGCTCACCCGGGCCTCTGTCTTTCCCTTTTTTTTATTTTTTTGAAACGTCTAGGGTGAGTTAGAAGTGTAAAACAAAAGTAAAGTGAAAGGTAGGCGGGCTCAAAATTAGTGTAATTTTTACACTATGTGCAAAAGAGATAACCTTGGACTTTAAGAAAGGTACCAAAACCATACTCTACGATCTAGCTTATTTTTTGACTTATTAAAAATGGAGTTCAGCAAAAACTTAAAACTACAAACTAATTAAGGAGCTTATATTAAACAACTTAGCAAATGCATTTTCACTCTTTTATCAAAAGAATAAGCTTTCTTAGCTTGAAGTGCTTCACCCCTTCTAAACCATTCAAAGTCATTGTGATCAGTTGTGGTATGGACAGTGCTACCACAAGTCTCACAACTTTTTGTGACTTGTTGAGGGTTTCTTGGTTTGATTCCTCTTCTTAGAGAAATTACCCTGTTATGACCATGTGTATCATGATCATAACTTCCAAAACTATCATAGATGGGATAATTAACACAATCATCAGATAGATGATCATTAAACCCACAGTGTATACAAGGAGGGAAGGGCTTTGATGGTCTTAAGGTTTTATATCTTGAAGAAGTTCCACCTTGACTTTTAAGATGCTGAGTCATGTTCATAGTGGACATATATTCAACATGATCACAAGTTCTTTGATCAGTTCTCTTACATTTTTTACAAAACAAAACTTTGTAGCAATTCTCAAAGAGATGATTGTTCAGTCCACAAAGTTAAAAATTCTTTTTGAATTGAGTTTTGTATTTGTTTTGAAGTGCATTTTAGGGAATCTGTTGAGGTTTGTGATTTCTGGAGTAAGATGACTGGTTCTTGCTAATTTTTAATTTTAGATCATTTAGTTCTTTTATTACAATAGACAAAGGAATGTCATCTTTAATTTTCACATTCTTCAGTTTACCAGTAGGAGTTGAGTTCCTTTTGGAAGCTGAAACATTTTTGTTATCCTTAGCAAGAGCTAAGAATGGTTTATTTATGGTGACCCCTTTTGATGTTTCAGGTTTGAATGTTGAATTGGACTTCAAGATTAACTTGATAGTCTTTGGTCCATAAATAGGTTCAACACCAGTTAACTTCTCTAGTGGAGGAAGATGGGTGCTACAAACTGAAGATTCATCAGCTGAATCATACTTAGTAGCTAAAGAGTCAGTGGTAGCAACTAAAGGATTACTTATTTTCACTTGTGACTCAGCTGAAAGAATTCTACCAGTGTCATTATTTGGAAAAATAAATCCTTCGGCTTTAGATAACTTCAACGCCTAGAATGGACACTTTTGTGTTTTCAGCTGAAGATTTTACAAAGACTAAGTCTGTTTGCCTAGAACTGGATGAATCTTCAGTGAGTTATCAAGTCCCAAAATTCTTTTCTTTGGGGAGGGTATTTGTTCATTGATACATTGATTTACTTTATTACAACTGTTTAGCCATGTTTTAGTGATTGTTGTTAGCTCTTTCGGTTCTATTCTTAAGGTTTTATTCTCTTTGAGAATTTCAGTGTTTACATGCTGCATGGTAAGAAAATCAAGTTTGGCTTATTTTAATACTAAAAGTTGTTCTTTGCATGTATTCAGTTCTTGAACAAGATCTCTTTGTTTTAACACAAGATTGTTTCTTTGCTCTTCAACATAGTTAAGATCAATACACAAATAACTAATAAAATGTTTTCTTTCATCATTATCCTCCATATCAAGAAGAGTGTTTACCTTTCTCATAGAGATCTTCACTCATTCATCATTTCTGACACTCTCTTTGCCAACAACAACATTTTATCATCAGCTAGTGCCATAAGAACCTTTACTTCAGTCATATCATTGTCATTTGATGACACATCTTCTTCATCCTATTCATATGCTTCAGCAACAAGCCCTTTGTTCTTGACCATTGATGATTTAGATGAAGTACCAGAACTGATGAGGGCTAGTTTAGCCTTGACTTTGTTGTATTTTGCCTCAAAGTCTTTGTTGGGCCCCAGTTCAGGTTTCTGCTAAGAAGGACTAAAGATAGTAATTTGAGGTTTCTGAAAAGGTGATGAGTATAAAGGAACTAAAGTCTTAAAAAATAGTCTCTTGCAAAGTGACCTTTTCTACCACATTTGTGGCTTATAGCATCATTAATTGCTTTTGCACTACTCAACCTTTAAGACCCCTTTTTGAAAAAAAATAGACTTGGCTAAAAGAGCTCTTTCTTGATATTCTTCTTCAAGGTCATTTAGGTACTCTTGACTAATTCTTGTATCCTCTTCATCATCAGGACTATCTTGAAACAACCTAGATAATACGGGTTAAAAAGAAGGTACTTGATAAAGGAGTTGTAGTGACAATAGATTTTTTCTTTTCAGATTCATAAATACTATCAATGAGGTTTTCTTCATATTTGAGTTTACGAAATAAAGAAGCAAGCTCATATTCTTTTACATGATTTGTGTTTCTAAGACTTTGGCAGAAACTTAGCTACTTCTTTGGTAACCCATTTATAAAACCAGTATTTATTTCAAGCTTTGAAAGTTTGATGCCATCATTTACTAACTCATTCATCAAAGCTTTGTATCTGGTGAAAGTTTGTGTTAGTGTTTCAACTTACTTGAATTTGAAGGTATTGTAACACAACTTTAGGTTCATGACCTTACTTTTATAAAACACATCAGAGGGGCCCTTATGATATATTATCAGGTCATCCCAGGTAGATTTAGATGTCAAACAGTTAATGACAGAGTTCATTCGGTCATCTAGAAGGACATACAGGATGAGACTTTTGAGTCGCTGGGCTAAGTTAGCAGCCTTTCTCTCATCACCAGTCCATTATCCTTCTGGTTCCTTTGACCAGCTGTCATAGGAATGTATGAACCATTCTCAGTGATGTTTTTGAATTGAGGTTCAATGCCTATTATATGGCACATGAACCTCTTCTTCCAATTGGTGAAATTTTCCACCTCTAGTACAGGAGCATCATTTAACTGGCCATCCCTATATTCAAGTGTCTATGGTACTTCTGCTACTATTTTTGATGAATCTTGATTTTAAAAATCTTATGAGCAGTTTATCAAAACTTTTAAAAATGTTTTACAAATCAAACTGCTCTGATACCACTTGTTGGTCCCCTTGAATGTGATATTAGGTTTATCAAGTTAAACTAATCACATTCCATGGCAACAAAGTGAGTTTTAAACAGATATATGTAAACAATATAAAGAACAAGTTTAAAACACATAGAAGTAACTTTTCAACGTATAAGTTCTTATTAGAATCAAATAAAGAATCTATGATACACCTTGTTTGCGGAATAGCAAGGTGGTTGAATGACAATTGGGTTGTGATCTCCTTCTAACTTAAACTCTAACCAAAGTTATGAGTATAAGAAAACAAACTATTTGACTAGAACTGAAGCTTCAGCTTTAGCAGTTTCTATTTAGTTTGTTTGAGAGATAAATGTTCTTCAATATGTTTCACATTAACTGGAAGAGATAGCATTTACTCTCATCATCCCTTTCCTTTTAGAGGAAAAAGAATTAGGGTTTACAAGTTTTAACCAAATATACATGGCAAGCATTAAATGGGTGGTTGAGCTATCACTTAATGCATGTATGCTTTATAGTACTAGGTACAGTCCTTTAAGGAAAGTCGTTGTACTTCTATACCAACTTTAGAAGTATTCATTCCTAAGGAGATTGCTTTATTCCTTATGAAATAAAGCAATCTTTTTCTCGCCTTGTAAACCTTCTAGATATGAAACATTTTGTTTCAGTCTTCTAATAAAGAGATCGACATCATTTAGCTTGGAGTTGTCAACCAAGCTAAACTGAAGCTCTTACTAAGGTCTTCTTCAGTTTCTAATCTGCCACATAAACTGAAGTAAAGATAATCTTGATCTTCTAAGTACCCGAAGAACTGAAGATGAAGTGTCTTCAGCGAATACAAGCTGAACTATCTTCAGCTTGTTTATACTTAGGTGATTTTATCTTTAAATCTAATGAGAGACTAAAGGGCTTAACAACTGACCTAACACAACCAGATCCTGAAACTCCAGTTCTAGCAGCAGCTCAGATTGATGTTGTTAATCTGGATGAAGCTACACAAATAAGCATTGCTACAGCTAAAAGCATCGAAGACTTTGAAGCTCAACAAGCTGTAAAGAAATTTGAAGAGCACTTGTTTAATGAGGATATTGAAAAGATTGTAAAAGGAGATAAAGAGTGATGAGGTGTCATTTTATACACTTTTTCAGGGTCGTTTAACCTCCTAAATCGTGCATTTATGCCCAAAATAGGTACTTAATAGTTCCTTTTCAGTTATTCAGCATTTGGAAGGCATTTTGAGGAAATACATGTGACTTGGGCTCATTTGGAGAAGAAACGGACAAGACTACGAACCTACACCAACATCTCTCAAGAATTTCTACTCAGAAGCTAGAGACGGCGTCACAGATTACACGTGATGCCATCACAACCCATCTCAAGACGGCGTCACAAGATCTCCAAACGGTGTCAGATTGTACGACCCAGCCCATTATCTAGAATACTCTATTCATGTGACGCCGTCGCAGCGATTTTCCTATAAATACAAATCTGTTTTTAGGGTTTTAAGTATGTAACTTTAGAGTAAAAGAAAGGGACGAACCCTAGTTCATTTAGCAGCTATTAGGGACGATTTGAGGGCCTCAAAACCCTATTGTACTTCTTTCAATTCATGTTTTAATCAAATATGATTATCTTAATCATTCAATATGTCTATGTGTTGTTTGATTCATTATTGTTCTTGCTTTATTTATAACATGCTTGGCTAAACCTTCTATTATGTTTATTTATAATTGTATGAAACCTAGGATGTAGATCTTAGTGGTGTTGATTCTTGTGATGAATATGCATGTTAGGTCTTAGAAAACCAGCTTTTGTCTGTATCGTTGTTGATATGTCTAGGAAAACATGATTGTGTAAAAAGGATACCATCAGGTAAGTGTCTTCATACTACCTTTCCCCTTATATGGTTGATCTACTCTTAATATATTTCAAATGCATTTAATATACTCTTAGAGACCTTGTAATAGTCTTTATACTGCCTTACTTGTGCGTTGCCTTAACGGAATATTAAATAGACGGCGGGTTCGTGTAAGTCGTTTATGACTTAGGAAATAATTACATAGATCATCACAAGTGTGACAAGGCAACAACATTAGGAGAAGCAATCTAGGGAGTAATACATGATTAAATAAACACAATTTTTATTATATTGTTATCACCAGTAGTTAGTTTATATAGTTTTATAGCTAAAACCAAAACCACCTCTCCAATATATAATTTTACATGCTTTCATAAAATATAAAAACACAAAAATAATATTCTCTTAACCCTTAGAATTTTGTTAGACCGTGATCAAGCTTTCCCAACCTATTCTTCTAGAGAATGATAACAACCCCTGAATCTTGCCTATACTACACAACAATGGTTAGGTACACTGCTGAGAGTCCCTTGTTGAATAGATCTCTGTAGCCTATTAAGGATGATAGCCAAGATGTATAAATACAATTGACTATGTAAAAACACTGACTATGAATACTATGTGTTAATGCGGAATCTTAACACAAGTACTAAGAAGAACAATAAAAAACTAAATAATAATTTCTATTAATCTGCTTTGAGTGATTACAGATTACTAACTATAAGATGTGATTTTGTATGAGATATATTGAGCTCGTGTCTCTAACTATGCCAAGAGGGATCCTTTTATAGACCAAGGATAAACCCTAACAGGCTTACAAAACTCGTACATATCTTTTCCTAAAATATCTCATACATATCTCTTAAACGGTACTAACTATCTGAGCAGTACTTAACACTTTGTACTGTCAGTACTAACTATAACTATCGGTACTAACTATTAATATTGTTGGTACTAAGTTAGAAAAACATAATTCCCAACACATTTCCTTTTACTTATCTCTTTACTTTTATGCTCGCATTTATCGCTTTATATTTATACTTGCAATTGTGTGATGTGTTGATTATAAAGTTTTGATTATGTTTATGTCATGAATAAAGGTGAATATTATGTGTTGGTTTTTATTGTTGTAAATCGATGTATTACTATGAATATATAACTCGTATGAACACTCATCATATTGTGTCACGCTTGATCGGCAATTTGATACGAAACATTTTAAGATTTTAAATGGAAACGTATTCATCCCCCTCCCCCTTTACGATTTCCACAGTTTATATGTTATAATCAATCTCGTGCATAACTAACACGTACGACTATAATGTTTTTAGTGTTACGATCAAATTAATAATTATTATTATTATAATTATAATAATAATAATTATTATAAAAATAATAATAATTACTTGTAAATATTATGAATTTTTAACATCAGCATAACATTGTGCGTGATACTTTTGTCAACATTTGTTTTTTATTCCCGATTTTAGTTGGTAAAGAAGTTGATATTGGG